>JAPKLY010001961.1:0-30196 GCA_026898435.1 Prunella vulgaris | reverse complement strand
TGCCCACCATATGACAAGAGATGTTGTCATAATCATTATCCTTAACAGTGGTAAAATTTACAGTTGTTTCTTCGTCGAGCAGAATTTTCCCTTGCTCAACTAGCTGCATGATTTTATCTTTGAAGATAAAGCAGTCTTGAATTGGATGACCCACCAATCTGTGGTACTTGCAGTATTTTGGGTCGTTTGTGCACCCAGCTTCTTCCGGCTGCTTCATTTCTGGCAGTTCAATGAGCTTATCTTTCATCAGGTCATCGAACATTCCTGAGACATCAGAATCTAGGAATGGATACTGTCCCTCTTGTAATTCTTTCAAGGTCGCTCTCCTTTGCACTTTTTCTGGAGCAACAGTTTTACCCTTATCAGTTTTATCCTCCCTATTTGTTTGGAGCTTGACAGTCTTTGCATTTGCCTGCATGGCCTCCTTGTGTGATGCCTTGACGAATGTTCTGCCCCCTTTCTTAACCTCTTGCTTCTCTCTAAATCTTCGAGGTTCATAGGTTGGTGGTCCGTCAGATCCGGCCGCAGCCATACTTAGCTCCATATCGTGAGCTCTTGTAGCCAATTCTTCAAATGTTCTCGGCTGAATCCCTTGTAGGATATAACGGAGACCCCATTGCATCCCTTGGATGCACATTTCAATAGCAGATGCTTCTGAGAGTCTATCTTTGCAATTCAAACTTAGGTTCCTCCATCGATTGATGTAGTCGATGACGGGCTCCTCCTTCCACTGGCGTGTATTTGTTAGTTCAATCATACTGACCATTCTTCTCGTGCTGTAGAAACGGTTAAGGAACTCATGCTCCATCTGATTCCAGCTGTCAATGGAGTTAGGCTCTAAGTCAGTGTACCAATCGAAGGCATTTCCTTTGAGAGAGCGGACAAATTGCTTGGCCAGATGATCTCCATACGTTCCGGCGTTATTGCAAGTTTCAACAAAGTGAGCTATATGCTGCTTTGGATTGCCTTTCCCATCAAACTGCTGAAACTTTGGAGGTTGATAACCTGGTGGCATCTTCAAGTTGTCAATCCTATTTGTATAAGGTTTGGCATAACTGTGGGTCGACTTGGAGTTATCATCAAACTTTCCCTTCACCGTCTCCAGTATTAACTCCTTAAGTTGATCAACTTGGATCCCTCCATCAGTTGAAATTTGCAGCTCTTTCACGGTCGCCTCAGTTTCTGCTGCTTGATGCTTAGTTGAAGTCTCTTCTTCATCGCGGCCTTCAACTCTTTTCTCATTGTTGTGGCTTGTTTCAGTGTTATCCACCTTGCTTATCAACTTAGCAATCATGGAGTCTTGTTCCTTGACACGGTGAGTGAGCCCTTCAACAGCTCTGATCAGACTAGCAAGTTGTTCTTCAACAGTCGATGCATCTGTCATCATTACTGAAGCAGCACTGGATGTTGATGAAGAGTCTGACATAGAGCGCGGAGTGGAGCATGCTGAGTTATTTTCTTCGTCCTTAGCGATGTAGGAGGATTTTTCCTCCACAGAAGGGTCAACTTTTGAAGAAGACTCAGCTTGAGATCTTTTCTTCATGCTTCTAGTAACTGCATTGACGTCTGTTTCCTTTGAATGGGCGATCTTCACGACGATCTTGCGTGCAGATGCCATTTGTTGGACTTAGTTTGTGGAAGAGGAAGGATGAGAGGTAGAGAGAGTCCCACTGGGCGTGCCAAATTTGTAACAACAAATTTCGTGGAAAACACGAAAATGATTTACAATATTAATTTTTCTTGAATTCAAGGGTTCTTTCTCTCTAACTATGATCCTCTGATTCTCCTCATGTTTGTTGAATTCGATTTTGGCTGGCTGATCCAAGGACGAATTGTCTTGATTCGGATCGAACGAGGTCTTTGGAAGATTTTAACGAAGAACGCTTCAGATTTGATGAAGAACGATCTTTGAATCTTCAAGGGAGATTTGTGTTTGAACACCGGATTGGAGGGGTCGTGGACCTTGATCTCTAATCGGAGTGTATTTGTAGATGAATTTGATGAAGAATCGTTGAAGACGGCGAAGAACGGCTTTGGAGATATCTTTTGGATCTTCACATCTTCGAATCTTCAAATCTTCAAATCTTCAAATCTTCGAGTCTTCGAATCTTCAAATCTTCAAATCTTCGAATCTTCAAATCTTCGAATCTTCAAGTCTTCAAGAACGAGATTTTGGATTCGTCTTAGCTCCAAGCTTGCTCGATCCTTGAATGCTTTTGAATTGCTCTTCAAAATGTTTCTCCATGTATGAAATGAACTAATGAAGGCCCCTATTTATAGGGTGAGGGAGTGAAGATTCTCCTCTTGGTTTGACATGTGGCAGACTTTGATTGGTTGATGTTAATTTTCTTTGCATATTCAATCAATTATCCGGATTTGTCCAGATTCGTCCTGATTTGATTTGATTTTTTTCCTTTATCAATGAGATATTATATGATCTCGATAAATTAGGAAATTTTCGACTGTATTTGTCAGTATGTACGAGTACCAGGAAACTCGTGTAATTTGGCGGACTTATACCGTGTGTATTAAATACCAATTTTAACTATTTAATTGGAGAATTAATTTAATTAAATTCTCAAAATTAAAATAGCAAAATTTATTTGATATTTAATTATTTGTACACGTGTTGCCGTTTAATTGGAGCAATTTTAATTTGCTTACACAATCCATAAACAATAAAATTAAACCAACAAAATTAAATATAAAGGATGGATATCACCTAAAAGTGTTGATCACAACTCAAATCTTCAATAATTCTTGAATTCCAACAAAAATTACCTAAGAAAGCATTAAACCCTAGCTAATGTGTGTTTGAGTGTGTGTGAGGATGAGAGAGGAAAAATAAAATCAGAGTGTGTTCTGTGAGTCCCTCCTTGATGCGTGTCTCTTTCCCATTTTTTTATTTCCAGCTCGTATGCCTCCTATTTTCATCACAGAATGGGCTTTTCACAGTTTGATAACCAAATGGGCCTATGGATTTCACTTTTCCAAAGCCCAAATCAATTCTGAATTTCACGAGCACGGGTTGGCGAGGAGCACGGGTCTAACTGAAGGGTCGAACTGAAGTGGGTCTTCCGTGCATAATTCTTCGGCACTGTGAGATCAGTTTGCCATTTTCAGCACGGGTCGTGCTATTGAGTATGACCCGTGCATAATTTTTTGAATTTTCTTGTTCGGGCAAAGAACAAATTGAAGCACGGGTTGAATGCAAAACTTCAAGCACGGGTTGACGAATTGAAAACGCGTTTTACCTTCAGCGATTTTTCAGCGTCGTTTAACAATTTCTTCGAACTTTGCTCACGAACACGGAACAGAGGCTGTGGCGCTCTTTTCTTCTTCTAGAGGCGGTGGTGGTTTGCTTGGGCGCGTCGTGGAAGGGGATTCGATGTGCAGCTTTTCCGGTGGATGGGCGCAACCACGAAAGCTGTGAACGGACTCCATTTCCAGTGAGTTTGGTGGGCTCGAGGCGGTGGCTTCTCCATGGATTCCAGCGACCGCTTCAACGGCATGGCTGTGCTTCTTCAAAGATTTTCCGGCGCAATTAGAGGTGGATTGCGGAAATTCCGGCGACTGCAAGAAAAGGGCAGTGGGCAATTTCTTCAGGGCTGTTGGCAGAGATTTGGAGGCGCGGTGGCAAACGGTGGTGAGGAGCGAGTGGAGCAGAAATTCTGGGAGGAGGAGAATTTTAAGCGAGCTCCAGCTTCAGGTGGCTTTCGATTTTCCGGCGCAATTGGGCCTCTTCTTGTTTCTTTCTTTTTTTCTGAAAGTTGCACCTTCAAGCTTTTGGCTATGTTTTAAAAATCCGGTCCGACCGGCCGTTCCGACCGGTCGAATCGCGAACCGGGATGAGCAACGTACGGTTCAACAGCGTTGGACCGCCCAACTAAAGAACCGCTTGAGAACCGGTCAAAAACGGAAAAAACAGGTCGAACCGGTCTCGGTTCAACCCTTTGAACCGGCGGTCGAGAGAAATATAAAAAAAAATTGAAGGACTTCTTTGCAAATTAAAAACTTAATTGTAACCCTAAATCTAAATCCCTAATCTCAGTATCTGAATCTCACGGCAAAAAAAAAAAAAAAAGAGAAGAACACAATAACACATAAAGTCACTCTCACGTTCGATCATGTAATTGTGTGGCGGGTTTGTTTCCTCCGGCGGCGGCTGCTCTGTTTCCCCCTCTCAACAATTAAGCATAAATATTCCAATTAATGTAACTAAATGCATGAAATCATATAAAATATGCAATTAAATCACACAAATTCCAAGCAAAAAATCACACTAATCACATACCGTACCATACCGTACAGTACCGAAATTTTCGGTATGAAAAAATGCATACCGATACCGTACCGAAATTTCGGTATACCAAAAATGCATACCGCATACCGTACCGAAAATTTTGGTATATCGTACCATACCGATATTTCGATATATACCGATCTATACCGAAATATCTGTCCATACCGAAATATCGACTATATCGGTATACCGTCTATACCAGTATATACCACCATACCAGTTCATACCGAAATAATAAAGTATAATTTTAGTTAAATAAAAATAAATTTAATATTAAATTTAAATATTAAATTACCAAAATGGTATATACCGGTATACCGAGAAACCGAAATATTTTCGGTACACCGAAAATAATCGACATACCGGAATATTTTCGGTATACCGGTTTATACCGAAAATATTTCGGTATTTTGGTATATACCGGTATACTGAAAATTTTAAAATTCTATACCGATACCTTACTGAAAATATCGGTATGGTATCATACCGTACCGAAATTTTTGGTATACTGAAATTTTTTATAAATTCAGTATTTTCGGTATGATAAGTACGGTATACCGGTATTTTCGGTATTTGCTCCACCCCTACTCATGAACGCTACAATTATGCTCGTTCGGCCAACTCATCGTCACAGGATTTTAGGATGTTTGTGGATGAAGCTAATTTGGTGGATTTGGACTCCTCTAGTTCGTCTTTCACTTGGAGTTCCAGGAATTTAAGGTTTGGTTTTCTTGAAGCCAAGCTTGACCGAGCTTTGGCTTCTACGGAGTTTCTTGCTCTTTGGGATAGATGGTCGTTGGAAGTTTTGGGTCGACATTCTTCGGACCATCACCCACTTTTACTCACATTGTTGCCGGTGGGGGATTTTAGGCCTACCCCATTTCATTTTCAGAGCATGTGGGCTCTCCATGATGGCTTTGCTCCGCTGATTGTTGTTGTTTGGGGAGAACATATGGTTGCCCCGGACCCCATCACGCTTGTGGTCCGTAAATTGAAGAGAATTAAAAGGAGTTTAAGATCTTGGAACAAGCAGGTCTTCAGGAATACTTTTGTGTAGATTGACAAGGCATATGGGGAGTTACTGGAGATTCGATTAGAGATTCAACGTGAAGGTGATTCGGATGAAAGGCTGGACGCAGAGATTGAAAAGCAGTTGGTGCTGAACAAGCTCTTGGAGTCTCTTAGAGAATTTTATATGCAACGAAATAGGCTGCGCTGGCTGAAAGATGGTGATTGGAATTCTTCATTTTTTCATGCCTTGCATAAGGCGACACCAGCCTCCACCTGAATTCAGGAACTGCTTGTTGAGGGAGGCCTCTCGCGTGATTTGTCTGTTATTGGAAGGCATATTATCGAGTTCTATTAGCATCTTTTATGCGGGATGCAAATTTGGATAGGGATTTTGATTTCTTGGCTGATTTACCTTTTGCTTCGGTTAGCCAGCAGGATAATGAGCTTCTTACTGCCAGGCCTTCCTTGGATGAGGTGAAGTTGGTTGTTTTTTATCTTGACGGAGATAGTACGCCAGGTCTCGACGGGTTTTCAGGTGCGTTTTTCCAGGTTTGTTGGGATATTGTAAGTATGGATGTGCTCCATGCGGCAGAATATTTCTTTTTACACTCTTTCTTGCCTTTGGGTCTGAATTCGAGCTTTGTTACTTTAATACCAAAGAAGATAGGGGAGAATAGGATTTAGGACTTTCGCCCGATTGTTATGGGGAATTTCATTTTTAAAATCTTCTCAAAAATCTTGGCCACCCGCTTGGGGTCTTTTGTTAAGAACTATTTGTGTCAGTACCAATACGGCTTCGTTGGAGGGAAGAGAATTCATACATGCATTGCACTCGCTTCGATGGTTAATAACAATTTAAGTCCAAGGGGAATACACAGGGTCTTGGTCAAGATTGATATTACTAAGGCGTTTGATACTTTAGATTGGGATTTCTTTGCGGTTGTCCTTTCCGAAATGAGTTTCTCAACTACTTTTTTCTCTCTGGTTCTTATTATTTTGCGTTCTTCGCATCTCTCCATTTTATTACAGAGGTCGGCTATGGGGTATTTTGGCTGCTCGCAGGGTGTTCGGTAGGGTGATCCCCTTTCCCCACTCTTGTTTTGTATTGCAGAGGAAGCTCTTGGTCGACTATTAAAGCGGAAACAGGTCCTAGGTAATTTTACGGATATTCGTAGGTTTCTGAGATATCTTTTTTACGCGGATGATATTGTGATCTTCTTAAATGCCTCGAGAAAGGATGCTCGCTGTTTGAAACGTATCCTCCAAGTTTATGGTTTTGCTGCTGGGCAGCATTTTAATCCGCTCAAATCCACGGCGTACTTCGGTAGTATGGTTTCAGTTGGTTTCAAGAAGTTCTTCTCACACTCTTTGGGAATTCCTAAAGCATCGCTTCCTATGACTTATTTGGGGGTTCCGATTTTCATTGGAGCCCCGAAACTTGCATTTTTACAGCCATTGCCGGATAAAATTCTTTGTAAGTTTCCTCGCTAGCAAGGCCGGCTACTTTGCATGGCGGGCCGGTTGTGCCTGATTAATTCGGTTATTGCATCTTCCACGGTCCATTCCATGATGGTCTACAAGTGGCCAGCTCCTTTGATTAAGTCACTTGAGGTGGCACTGCGTAATTTTCTTTGGGCGGGGGAGATTGGGAAGCGAAATAATTCATGTTCGGTCCAGTCGAAACATGTATGTTCTCCATTGGAAGAAGGGGGCTTGGGAGTTAGATCACTTCGGCTTTCTAATGAGTAATGATTCATATAAATTTAAGCTGGCTTGGGACATCTTTACTTGCCCGTCCTTGGATTTGGGCCTTTTGCATGAGAAATTTTTCACTAGAACTCGAAATTTAAAATGCAGATGATCCGCTTCCTCGCTCTGGGCTGGTATCCGCAAGCATTTTCAGTATATTCAAGATGAGATTAGGTGGATTGTGGGACAGAATTTGAAGGTGAAGTTTTGGTCGGATAATTGGCTGGGTTACTCTATTGCAAATAGATTACAAATCCCGGATGATTGGACGCATAGCCTTACAGGTGTTGTAGGTGACTTCTGTTTTGATGGTCGTTGGCAATTTGACTCAGACTTCTTCGAAATGCACAGGGACATTATCGTGGATATATTGCGCGTTCACGTTGCCCTGGAGCCCGATAGGGCTGTTTGGCGTAAGTCCAATTCAGGGTTAGTAGCGACAAAGCTGGTCTATAAGGAGAGGAGACAGAGGTTTACTCCGGAGCATAAATATTCTTGGATCTGGCGGAACTCCATTCCTCGAGCTCGGTCAATGCTAGTTTGGCGCGCGTTGTAGGGGAGGGTCCCTACCTCTTCCTGGAACGCTAGATTTGGTTTGTCGAGTCCGTCTGTTGATGGGCGAGCCACTCGAGGTAAATCAGAGAATCAGGAGGTCGCCTCTGCCATGCTGGAGCTCGCCCAGGGATCGCCTCATACCCCCGTGAAGGTCTCGCCAGGGTTCATCATCGCACAACACTCGTAGGCCACGTAAGGCGTTAGAGCTCGCCCTAGAGCTCGCCCGACCCACCAAAGCCCTCCTGTGAGCTCGCCCATGAGCTCACCTGTTAGTCAATAGGACCCCGATGGCGTGCTCTTTTTCCCTCCGTCTGGTTTATCCACAAGGGTGGTTTACGGCGAGGTTTTTAATGAGGCCCATCTAGTCTAAGGCATAGTAGTAGGACGAGGCGTGATAGGGAAAGCAGTGTGAGAGATCAAGACGAGGGTAAGGGACCCTCGTCAACACCGGAAGCCACATAGGCTCATGAGGTGCCGTCTCGCACTCACACACCTATAAATAAGACCTCTCTTGTAACTGTTGGGGACAACTCTCACATTTTTCACACAATCAATATAATCTTTATTGCAATATTTCTCTCTCTAAACTCTCTACTCTCCCTCCCCAAGAACATAAAATCATAAGATTATTGTTTGGTAGGATTAATCCGTCGTAAAGCCACATAAACGAACACAATCAGTAAATTCTATCAACAATTTGGCGCTAGAAGGAGGGGCATGGGTCGAACCTGAAAAATTAAAAATCTCAAGAACGAAACATTAGAGTTTGCTTGAAGATTTGAAGATTTGAAGGTGTTCTTGATAAAACTCAAGAACACTTGAAGATACACATACACCTTCATCCCTTGAACGAAGAACCCAGATTTCCGGACAAAAACCCGAGTTTTCGGATTTCACGAAATCGGCCCGGAACAAGTTTTCAAACGCGCGTGTGCACACAAATAAACTGAATTTTGGATAATTCATCACACGCGAGGCTAGACGAAAACTTGCACAGCTCCACCTAAGCTGGACGGCCACCACACCGGCGACCTCCACCACTCCGGCGACCTCCCTCCACTCCGACGACCTTCAGCAAGCTACCCCCTCCGAAACCCAAAAATGGCTAACACTCGAGCCACCAAGGGACAGGCCTCCACAGCTGCGGGAAGGTCTAAAGGGGGTGATCAAAACCAGGCCGAGGTGGAGACCTCACGCCAGGTGGTGGAGACATCGCAACCACCTCCCCAGAAGAACACCGTAGCTCCGTGACCTCCGCGAGTTGCGGTGACCCAGGAAGACTTGGCCCCCGCTCTGAGGGACCTGGTCAGCAATCCTGACAAGCTCCAACGCACCATCGCGACCCTACAGAGGTTGCAGCAATGACAGCAGAACGAACTCGCCCTGGTACCCGGACGAGTTCCAGATGCCGAAGCCCGAGAGCAGACCAGGCCCACTCAGGGCACCCAGACCAGAGGGGACTACAGCGTACTCCCCACCGAACAGGAGGCGAGTTCGGCACAAGCCCGCCAGCGTAGGGAGAGGACTGGTAAGGCCAAAATGGTGGAGGAGGGTCCTGCTCCCTACACGGGAAGGGAGTCGGCATACACCGTGGCATCTGGCACCCACCAATCACAAAGGAGGGAAGTCCTCCAAGGCCGCCTGGGCCCGAGATACGAAAAGAATGAGTGTACGGCGGCCCCAGCTGCGTCCCACGGGGACTCCGACCAGCAGCCTCGTAGATCAGCCCACGAAAGGCTGAGGAGGCCCGCCACTGACCGACTAGGCCCCCACGGCGGATGCCAATTCCAGCCCGCCACTGAGAGGTCACCCCAGAGTGAGGCACCTCGGGGACGTGCGGCCGCGAGACGCACGACCTTTGAGCACCCTCCGCCGGAGGTGACCCGAGATGACGAGCTGGCCTCACTGAAAAAGGCCGTTGAAATGCTACAAGCACAAGTAGCAGCCAAGTCTGGCGGACCTGACGCCACGGCTCTCCCCACCTCTCCATTGGCACCTGCCATCCTCCGCGCACCGGTCCAGAAGAAAATTCAATTCCCGGTGATGTCCGCATACGAAGGCGAATCGGACCCAAAAGTCCACCTGGCCAAGTACGCGGACTTCATGATTTCGGTCGGCGCCACTGACTCCACCCAGTGCCGGAACTTCCCACTGACCCTAGGGGATCGAGCTCACCGATGGTCTCTTCACTCGCCCCGGGGTCAATCTGCTCATTTGGTCAACTCTCACGGGAGTTCCTGGCCCACTTCTCTGGGTTCGGATCCTACCTTACCCAGAAACACCGACTCGCCAACATCCACCAAGACGAGAGCGAGACCGACCAGCAGTACCTGGAAAAGTTCGACAAAATTCTGCTGGAAGGCGAGCCGGTGAGTGAAGACACCAAGGTCGTAGCAGCGATGGCCAGGCTCAAAAGGGGCACCGACCTCTGGAAGGAGATGCACCTCGCATGTCCCAACACTTACAGGGAATTCCGCCACAAGGCGGGGGTGTTTGTGGCTATGCAGGAGGCACTACTGAAAGAAGTTGGTGCCCACGAGGAAATGAAGCCCTACGGGAAGAAGTCCGGGGGCACCTACAAAGCTCCCCGAAACTTAAAGGCCTTTAGCGAGGGAGACGAGCTCAAAGAAAAGCTTAATCAGGTCCTCACTGTCTCCGTTGACCACGTCTTCACTGCCGTCAAAGGCAAGGCCATGCTGGAGGAGCCAAGGCGGATCCGCCAGGACCGCACGAAGCTCAACCCCAATAAATTATGTGCCTACCATCAGGCCATCGGCCACTTCACCAGCGAGTGCCGAGACCTCCTAAAGCAACTCTGGAAATTTTACGAGGAGGGGAAATTGGCCGAGTTCGTGAAGAAGGCCCCAGCTAAGAGATCGAGGTTCGAGAGGAGGGCTACCTCCGATGACGAGGAAGAGGAAGCAGACAACCTGGTCCCCATCACAGACGGAGGGTACCTCCCCAACCTCAGTAAAATATGGAGCCTACTCGGGAACTCTTAGTTCTTGAGGAAGAGATCGGAGCTGCCGGAGGTCTCCAGGACGGGGGATCCTCCATATCCAGGAGAAAGAGGAAGGCTGAAATCCGGGCCATAAACCAAGTCCAGGAAGGCAGCTCCGGCCCCAGGTCCATCTCACAGCTCGCTGACGAGCTGACATTTTCTTCAGCAGACCTGGAGGGGGTACTGATGCCCCACAACGACTCATTGGTGATAACCGCCAACATCATGAACGTCCGAGTTCACAGGCTACTAGTGGACACCGGCGCATTCACCAACATTCTCTTCAAATCCACCTTGGATGCCTTAGGTGATTTTGAGTCGTATCTGGAACCTAGCAATGCTAGGATAGTGGGGTTCGGAGAAGCTGTAACCGTCCCCCTAGGTAGTGTTAGGTTGAGCATCCAGCTTGTATCGGCTGAGGACCCCGAAAGGAGACTGACTAGGCTCATAGATTTCCTAGTTGTCGACCAGCAGTCCTCCTACAACGGGTTCCTTGGTCATCCGTTTATTAATGAATTCAAAGTGGCGTGTTCGACCTACTACTACTGTTTAAAATTCCCAACTCCAAAGGGTGCCGGAACTATAAAAGGTGACCAGAGAAAGGCCCGAGAGTGTTTACTCCAGGTCAAAGACGGCCGGGTCAAAAAAGTGGTGACACAAGTCCACATCCTCGAAGAGGACGTACAGATTCCTGCAGACGAGCCAAACATCCTAGATGTCATCTCGGTCGAAATCGAGATGATGGAGGTAGGCGATTTGTCATAAATCAACCAAGGCACTGGACCTATGCAAGACACACAACCGACACCAATGGAGGACTTGGAAGAAACCCAAGTGTTGAGACCTACGCAGGGGTCGGTACCTGCGCAGGGGCAGCAGTCTACTCCCATGGAGGTAGCTGATGAGGCCCAAGGTGGGGGACCTGCTGGAGGTCAAGAACCAACACCAATGGACGTTGACCCAACTCCCCAAGTCACCACACCATCCCAAGCTGACAGACCACCGGATGTGTTCACAGCCGACGAGCTCGCCCAAGCTGAGAGCCAACCCGATGACCTCGAACCGTGCATAAGCCACGAGCCTGTGCGAATGTCACAAGGGGAGTGGGACGAGTTCATCAGCGACCCGAGGTGGAAAAGTCAAAAGAGAAAAGCCACCCCCATGGAAGAGTTGACGGCACTCCCGGTGGACCCGGAAAGGGACTTAGAGCTTTTCATCGGTTCTGAGTTACCTGAACCGTACCGGTCGAGAATGGAGCTCTTCTTGATGACCAACCTGGACGTGTTTGCCTGGTCTCACGAAGACATGACGGGAATCCCGTTGGAACATGCTTGCCACAGACTTAACATAGACCCGACGAGGAGACATGTACGCCAAAAACGGAGAAAGTATGGACCAGACAAGTACGCAGCTCTAACAGTTGAGGTGGAGAAGTTGTTAGACAACAAGCTCATCAAGGAAGCTTTGTGTCCGCAGTGGGTCACGAACCCCGTCCTGGTAAAGAAACACAATGGGACTTGGAGACTCTGCATTGACTTCACGGACCTGAACAAAGCATGCCCGAAGGACAACTTCACACTACCTCACATTGACCAGCTGGTGGACAGCACCGCAGGCCATGAGATGATGACATTCATGGATGCTTTTGCGGGCTATCACTAGATAGCTCTACACCCAGATGACCAGGAACACACGGCGTTCTACACTAACAAGAACATGTATTGCTGGGAAAGGATGCCGTTCGGACTCATCAACGCCGGAGCTACCTACCAAAGATTGGTGAACAAAATGTTTGACCAACACATTGGCGAATCCATGGAGGTGTACGTGGATGACATAGTTGTCAAGAGTTTGAGAAAGGAGTACCACCTGGACCACCTAAAATAGACCTTCGACATACTGCGCCACTACAACATGAAGTTGAACCCCAAAAAGACCAGCTTCGGCGTACACTCTGGGAAGTTCCTGGGGCACCTAGTTAGCCAGCGGAGAATTGAGGTCAACCCAACACAGGTCCAATGCATAATCGAGATGGGTATACCCGATTCCGTCCAAAAAATTCAAAGACTAATTGGGTGCATGGCAGCCCTGAACAGATTCATCTCCAGGTCCGGCGACCAAAATCGCCCATTTTTCGAGGCAATTAAGGCAAACACGCGAAGGTACAAAGAGGCGGCCAAAGCCAACAAGCTCCACCTCAAAAACCACTTCGTCTGGACAAATGAATGCCAACGAGCCTTCGAAGATATCAAAACATACCTGGCGGATACACAGGTCCTGTCAAAGCCGATACCTGGAGAAAAGATGTACCTCTACATGGCTGCATCGGAGGTGGCCATCAGCTCCGTCCTGGTCCGAGAGGAGGTAAAAACACACCTACCAGTGTACTACGTGAGCCAAGTCTTACATGAAGCAGAGTTGCGGTACACCCCAACAGAGAAGCTGGCTTATGCACTGGTGATGAGTGTTAGAAAATTGAGGCCTTACTTCTTTGACCATCCAGTAGAGGTGCTGACAACGTTCCCACTGCGTCAAATACTACAGCGCCCAGACACTGCCGGACGCCTGCTGAAATGGTCACCGGAGATTAGCCAATACGGTATAACCTATGCACCCCGAACAGCGATCAAGGGACAAGCACTTGCCGACTTCATCATCGAGCTAACTTTCCCACAAGATCCGACGAGGGGGCGTATAGCTCTGTGGCATCTCTACGTTGACGGATCATCAACTAGCATGGCAGCAGGCGCCGGCGTGGTCCTGATCAGCCCAGACAGACAAGTCTACACCTCCGCAATTCGGTTCGACTTTCGAGCAACCAACAATGAGGCGGAGTATGAAGCGTTGATAGCAGGACTTAGGCTATCATTAGCTGTGGGGGCAACCAATCTTCAAGTTTTTGGAGATTCCCAGCTAATAATATCCCAAGTCCGGGGGGAATATGAGGCAAAAGACCAGTAGATGATGACCTACCAGAAAATAGCCGCGCATCTAATCTCGATGTTTACACAAGTTTACATCAATCAGATACCGCGGCTAGAGAACACACAAGCAGATGCTCTAGCCCAGCTAGCTACTAGTAACGGCGAAGCCGAATTCACGGAGGTTGTGATCACCACACTGAAAAACCCCTCGACGTCCGATTACAAGATAAATCAAACCTCGAGCGGGGGGCAGGAGGACAGTGAAGGTGGTGAAGATTGGTGCACTCCAATCCAAAAATACCTAACAGACGGAACAACACCCGTGGACACCTGGGAAGCTAGCCGGTTAATAAAGCAAGCTGCCAGATATACGCTGCTGGATGGCCAACTCTATAAACGTGGATTCTCTCTACCCCTACTCAAATGCCTAACTAGGAAGCAGGGGTCCGAAGTGTTAGAAGAAATTCACGAAGGGATTTGTGGGAGTCACACTGGGGGGTAAGCATTGGCATATAAGACGATCAGACAGGGCTACTACTGGCCCACTCTTCGCAAAGATGCCATCAGCTTCGCTCGAAGGTGCCGAAAGTGCCAACTTTTCGCACCTAACATCCACTCCCCAGCCAACCAGCTTAAGTCGGTATTCAGCCCATGGCCTTTCGCGAAATGGGGTATCGACTTGATCGGCCCATTTCCACCTGGCAGAGGCGGTGTAAAGTTTGATGTCGTAGCAGTAGACTACTACACTAAGTGGGCTGAGGCCGAAGCTCTCACAACCATAACCCAAGAAAGGATGATCGACTTCATTTGGAAAAACCTGATCTGTAGGTTTGGACTCCCGCAGTCGGTCATCACTGATAATGGAAGGCAGTTCGACGGACAGAAGTTGAGGGACTTCTGCAGTTCATGGAACATCAAGAAGCACTACTCAACTCCATATCACCCCCAGTCGAACGGCCAGGTCGAGGCGGTGAACAAGATCCTGAAACACATATTGAAGCTCCGCCTCGAGGAAAAGAAAGGGAGCTGGGCAGACGAACTCCCGGAGGTCCTATGGTCTTATAGAACTTCCTATAGGGCCAGCACCGGGGAGACCCCATTTGCCCTAGCCTTCGGAATTGAAGCCGTAGTCCCGGTTGAAGTCCAAAACAAGACTTGGAAGGTGGTGGGGTATGATGAAGAAAAGAATGATGAAGCCTTGGCAGTAGAAAAAGATCTGATCGAAGAGACCAGAGCTTCATCAGAAATAAAAAACGCCACCTACAAGCGCAGAGCGGAAAAATATTACAACTCTCAGGTCCAAGACCGAAAGTTCAAGGTCGGAGACCTGGTGTTAAAAAAGAAACTGATGGCCCCACCAGGTGTATTCGATTCAAACTGGGAAGGACCATTCCGGGTCACCGCAGCCTGGCCGAACGGTACCTATGATCTAGAAGACGCAGAAGGCAAAGCTTCGTCATACACCTGGAGCTCGGCACATCTAAAAAAATTCTACCAATAGACTAGAATCCTGTAATAGACTAGTCGAAGGTTTGCATCAGAAATGTCGATGGCAACCGATGTAAATTACACCGCTATGAAAAGTCAGAAAAAATTCAGAAAAATTCCCCAAGTGTTTGGACCTGTGCAGCTCTCCAACCAGACGAGTTGCACCAAGTCACCCACGGCTCCAGATAGCTCGCCGAGCCCAGCTCGCCCACATGCTCAGAAATCCTCAATGCGCAAGGACCAAGGTCCCAAACGTTGTAATTAAATAGCTCGAAGGCAAAGGCCAAAGTGCCCAAGGTCGCGAAAGTACCCTCCCTAAAGGGTTGCTAAGCACCTACTGCCACAAGTTAGAAAAATTCGCGAAAAAGACAAAAACGTCTAAGGCAAGGTTCATGAAACCCAATGGCCCAACGTGAATCAATCGAAGTGCAGTTCCCTGCCCTAAGTGGCCTAAGACGAACGATTCGCGGCCCTAAGTGGCATAAGATGAAGAATACGCACTCTCAAAACAGAGGTACAATTCGTGGTCGTAAGTGACGTAAAACGAATGATTCGCTTCTCAAAGTAGAATAAGACGAACAATTATGTACCAGAAAAATAAACAAGAACGAGCTATTTAGGAAATTATAACGTAAAGGCGCAAATACATAAAGGAAAAGAGTTGGACAAAAATTGCTCGGCTTATATTCAAAAAGATACTTAAGAGATTTTCAAGACAAAAATATGCTTGAAAAAATCCTAAGTATAAGTAGCTGTGCTGGCCACAAAAGCCGACCAGCTGGCCATCTTTGAACTACAAAAAGCTCCTTCTGGACGAGCTGCACGTGCCCGGCGAGCTAAGTCTACTTGAGCAAAAAGTAAAGACTACAAAAATGGAGCTCCTTCTGGGCGAGCTCCGCAACCCGGCGACCTATCGAAACTTGGAAAATAAAAACTGAACTAAGAAAGCAGTAGTAAAGAAGGCTTAGGGCTCGGGGTCGGCGACCTCTAGAGTGGGGGCGACCTGGCGGATGGGTATGGCAAGCTCAACATCAGAAGTGATGTTCCCGGAGAGTCCGCTTGTGCCGAGCTCGCTGATATTTATCATCGCATCCCCGCAGACCTCTTGCATCTGCTCCATTGTCGGCGGGGCCTCGCCTCCAGCATCCCCCTCGGCACCTTCAATCTCTTGGGCAAGGTCAGCAGTCAAGACCTGCTTCGTCTGGATAATGTTGAATTTTTTACGAGCAGCGTCAAGATTGATCCCATAGCCCGCGAGGTCTCCAATATTCAGCTCCGTGCCGGGGGGGATCGAGGACTTCTCCAAGCAATCCTCAAACTCGCTGACGAGGGCTTCCCACTCATTGTCATTGTTAATCCGCGCCCATTGGAAGGAGCGGATAACCTCAGCAAAGCAGAGCACGAAGCCCTTGTCGGTAGCGACCACCTCGGAGAGCTCAAGTGCCTCAGGAGTGATGGCGGTGTCAGAACGGCTCTTGAGCTCGGCGATCTCCAGAGCCTTAGCAGCAACCTCTTCCCGCAGCTTCTGACACTCCTCTGAGTTCCCTCGGCTCTGATCACAGAGGAGCCCTACCTCAACCCGGGTCAGGGCGAGCTCCTCTTCCCGAGCAGCAAGTGTCAGGCGAGCTTCATCCAGCTCGGCCTGTTGTTGGCGGAGGTCGGCCTGAAGTTTTTCTGCTTTTCTAATAGCAAGCCGCTCCGCCTCCAGTGAGGCCTTTGCCTTGGTCTCTGCCCTCGCCAGCTCCTCGAGGGCCTTCTTTCGCTCGTCGCCCACCTTGGTCAGCGCCCTCTTCGCATCATGGCGAGCTCTATCAGGGGCGGCGACATCATCGCCGATGAGCTGGGCCGCCGCCATTGCCGTACAGGCGTAGTGCATCGCCAGCCTCGCCTTGTCGGCAGGCTTCTGCCTCGCGATCATGCCGAGCTCTGAGGCGGAGAGGTACTTAGGGACCTCAGTAAAAACCCGGTGAGCAGCCCCATCAGGAAGGTCCCTCGATGAGCTCAGGGCCCTACACCGCTCGGCGATATGGAGAGATTCAGGTCGCTGCGGGAACTCGGCGGGAGTATACCTACACAATACTCAAATCAGTTAGCAAAAATCATAGAAGTTACAAAGGCTTCCAACTTCAAAAGAGGTCGCCCACTTACCCAAACCTATCGGGGTTGAGCCCAAGCAGGGTATCATCCCGAATAGGGACCCCGTAGGGAGGCGGCGAGGGCGCACTCTGAGGAGTTGGGGGCGCCTGAGAAGATTGGACAGCAAGGGTTCGCCCTGACTCTGCTGGGGTTGATCCGGAGCCGCCCTCGGCCCTAACTCGTTTGGTGGGGCGAGCCTCTTCCTCACTCACCCGCGAGCCATCCCCCCGGTGGAGAGCTCGCCTCGTCTGCTGGGGCGGAGGGGGTTGGGTACCCCTTTCAGAATCTGAGCCTCGGCCCGCTCCCTTTTTGGTGGCGGCGACCTTCTCCTTTGTTTGGGGAGGCGCCGAGGTCCTTTGTGAACTCGAGCCCCCGGCCTTATCAGCGGCCTTGGCGAGCTCGAGTTTTTTTGTGGCGTCCAGGACCGCCCCCGAAGGGATACCTTCCCTCCCTGGGCGAGGCTTGCCCATCCTGAGCTGCCGAGCTATGAAATAGTATGCTTCAGGAACTTTAACAGGTGGGAGCTCGGCAGTAGGACCTACACCTGCACAAGATGATCAAGTAGGTCAGGCGACCTCAATATATGGAGCAGCGAGCTGGCAGAACTTCAAAATGGAGAAGTGCAAAACCTTGAGCAGCGAGGTGGTGTGGTGAAGTGATGAGGCCGGCGAGCCTGAGGCAGTGGTGTTGGCACAAGTGTTCGATCTCACGATCCTTCTTCTCCCTCAAGCAACACACCGTCCGCACAAACTCGAAGCCAATCGAAACCTCCGGTTTCCCATGGCTCGACTTGTGGCGCTTCAAACCTGCAAAAAGATAGATTAGATCAGTAATCTAATCCGACGCACACACACTAAGGTATGCCACCTACAGCTCGCCTCCCCATATGTCTCTGGAGTAGGGATACGCCCTCCATGACCATCAGAAGCTCGTCAATCCCCCCCGATAAAGAAGAACTGCTCCTTCCAATCCCGAATTTTGTTGGGGAGGTCGCCTAAAAATTTGCCCCCCGGGCGAGCTTGGAAAGAATAATATCCCTTCCCCTCCCTCACTTGTCTGATCACGATGAAGAGCTCGTTGATCTCTGCCGTACTCAGCCGATTTTCATAGCCCTCGAGGCCGAAGACAGTCAGGGCTGCCAACAGATTGCTCCATGCATTCGGAGTAAGTTGGGTAATGGCGAGGCCCGTGTTCGCCAAAAATTGCCCAATGATGGGGTGGAGGGGAAGGGTGAGCCCCGCCTTCAAGGTGTGATAATTCATGGCTGTGAGCCCGGCAGGGGGGAGGTCGGCTCGTTCTTTCTCCTCAGCGGGATACATAAAAATGTCCAGCAGGATACGGAACCGCCTCCGAATATCCGGAAGGGCGAACTCACTCATGATGCTCTCCACCCCGTTGGCATTAAGGTCAGACTTGCCAGTGGCTTTTCGAATCGGAGCTCGCCGGGGTAGGGGGAAGCTCGCCCCGTAGGTTCTCACATATTCGCCCCAGTCAAACTCGTTCACGACCTCGGCAGAGACTTGATGTTCAGGGAGCTTGGGAAAAGGAAAGTCGATGAAACGGAGGTATTCATAAGTGACCTCCGTCCCCATATCCTCGCCGACCTCTTCGTCGACCTCGCGGGCCAGCTCGCCAGCAAGGTCGCCAGGCCCAACCTCGGAGACCTCCTCCCGGGCCTCAATCTCGGCGGCCTCCTCTTCAACGGGGGTCGCGGCTCCTCCGTGAGCTCGCTCTGAGTAATCCCAGAGTTCGCGGAGGGACGATTCCTCACCGGAGCTAGTAGCTTGCTCGCTGGAGTCAGAGCGAACTGACCCCAAGAGCTCGCTACTGTCCGGGAAGGTTTCAGAGCTCGCCCCAGAGCTCGAAGAGAGGACCACATGTGCTACTCGGGGGTTTGGAAGGTCATCGGTCATTTGTCCTTTGCCCAGATCACGATGCGGGGGGTATGGCTTGAAGAGTTCTCAGACATAATGTAAGCGTCCGAAAACAAGGAACAAGGAAGGAGAGAAAGGAAAAATCTGGATTTCTACCTTGGGAGACGTTCGGAGGCGCGTCTGAAGCAGAGGGATGATCGCCAGAAATGTGCTCTGAGAAGTGAGGAAATTCCTCATTTCCGCCTATTTATAGACGATGGGCGCGAGCTCGAAATTCCCGGAAGATCAGGGACCCTTTTGCAAAGAATTTGAAAAGTTATTATTATGGGAGCGGGAAACGACACTGAGGGAGACGCGTGCGACGTCTCGAATTCCACCCACGGGAGAGCTCACCCGAGAGTCATATGCCAGCTCGCCCACACATGCCATGAGCCATGATGAAGGCGAGCTGGGGGGTAATTGTTGATGGGCGAGCCACTCGAGGTAAATCAGAGAATCAGGAGGTCGCCTCTGCCATGCTGGAGCTCGCCCAGGGATCGCCCCATACCCCCGTGAAGGTCTCGCCAGGGTTCATCATCGCACAACACTCGTAGGCCACGCAAGGCGTTAGAGCTCACCCTAGAGCTCGCCCGACCCACCAAAGCCCGCCTGTGAGCTCGCCCATGAGCTCACCTGTTAGTCAATAGGACCCCGATGGCGTGCTCTTTTTCCCTCCGTCCGGTTTATCCACAAGGGTGGTTTACGGTGAGGTTTTTAATGAGGCCCATCTAGTCTAAGGCATAGTAGTAGGACGAGGCGTGATAGGGGAAGCAGTGTGAGAGATCAAGACGAGGGTAAGGAACCCTCGTCAACACTGGAAGCCACATAGGCTCATGAGGTGCCGTCTCGCACTCACACACCTATAAATAAGACCTCTCTTGTAACTGTTGGAGACAACCCTCACATTTTTCACACAATCAATATAATCTTCATTGCAATATTTCTCTTTCTAAACTCTCTACTCTCCCTCCCCAAGAACATAAAATCATAAGATTATTGTTTGGTAGGATTAATCCGTCGTAAAGCCACATAAACGAACACAATCAGTAAATTCTATCAACACCGTCAATTTGCTATTTATGTTTCAAGGCGGAGGAGATGGTGGATCACATCTTTGCGGACTGCACATTTGCAAGGGAAGTTATTTCGCACTTTGCATCCATTTTTTGTTTAAATATTGTTTATGGCCTTGGCTTTCCTCACTTGTTTTCGCATGCGGCTGCTTTCCCGTTAAGTGCGCAGATGGGAGAAGTGTGGTCTGTGGCACTTGTGACCTGCGTTTGGGGAATCTAGAAAACACGCAACAAGCTGGTTTTCAACAATGTATCCCCATCACCGAGGAGGTTCATTGCTTGGGTAATGACGGAAGTCATGGTCTGTGCTCCACTAGTGAAGAAGCGCTCGAATCGTACTATACCTGACTTGATGGTTGCCAAGGCTTTCCAGTGTAGAATCAATCCACGCATTCCTAAGCAGGTTCGGTCTATACGTTGGAGGCCGCCGTCTGCGGTCTGGTTGAAGGTCAATGTTGATGCCTCTTTCGCAACTTCTATGTGTTTTGTGGGGCTGTTTTTCGTAAGGGTTTCTTTGTTGCGGGATTCACGGCTAAGGGAGATTGGCGTGTGCCGCTGGAAGGGGAGCTGGGAGCCGCCCTGCTTGCCATCTGTTTTGCGTTGAGTAAGGGATGGATGAAGGTTTGGCTAGAATCGGATTCTTCCATGGCAATTGATGCGCTGAGAGGCCGAACAAAATTAATTCCGTGGAGAGTCCTTGGATTGTGGAGTGTTCTTACGTGTGTCAGAGGGAAATTGGAGATCGTTTTCTCGCATATTTTTCGAGAGGGGAACCGGGCAGCTCATTGCTTGGCGAGGGTCGGTTCGAAAAATGTTTGGCACGGAGAGTCTTCGAATTTTCTAGATAGGATTCTTTTTTAGGACATGAATGTGGATTATTTTAGAACTTAATTTTGCGGTTTATAAAAAGAAAAGAGTTGAAGTCAGTGGTATTAGCTACTCTAAGTGAATCAGAGCTATCCATTTCAGATAGGGGCGGAATCATGTTGTGATTGGGGGTGGCCTTGGCCCCCTCCCTTTTTTTTTTTTATTTACTACTCCCTCTGTCCCACAGGAATTTGAACATTTTCCTTATTGGGACGTCCCACACAAATTTGCACACTACCAAAAAATGAAACATTGATTTACGTGCACACTCACAAACCTTTACACATATTTACCCATATGCCACTACTTTATATATAAAACAATTTTCCTTAAAAAATGTGCCGTCCCGTAAGGTGCAAATTCCTACGGGACGGAGGGAGTAATATATATATGTATATATATTATATATAATTTAAATATATTATATTTTGTATGAGCATATATATTATAGATTTGTAGGCCTTTATATTATATGGGGTTTAGTCGGGCTTTTGGTTTTATTTATGTTATTAAATCTTTATCATATTTTGCAAGCTTTTAGTCAAGGTAACTACGGGACCACCATAGGCAACAGAGGCGTGAAGGCAGCAAGCAATAAGCAGTAGAGCCAGAGCAAGTTGATTCACACAATAGGTACAAAATTAACTAAATTTTGATTTGATTATTTATTAAATTACTAATTATTTATAATTTATTAATCATCATCTAACTTTTTTCAATTTATATAATTATAATTTTTAGGGTTTGACTGTTTAAGGGATTTGATCATAATTCCGCCAAAGTTCTCTATTGTCGTATATTTGCGGTTCAACGTACGTTTCTCTTTCTCTTTTTTGTTGTGTAAATATTTTATTAATTGATTTGATATGTGCTAATTGACCATGCAAACTATTAAATTATTTGTTGTGCTATATTTTTTTTGTAGATGAAAAATAAAAAACAATTGATTCATTTTTTTCAAAAAAGAGTATCAAAGACTCGACACCGATCAAATCCACTAATTGAAAATGACCAAACTCTGAATTTCGACCTACAAAATCACAATTAGTGAGAATTTTGATGCTCAATCACTAGTACGTGATCCAGGATTACGAATACAAATATGGGAATTTTGATGGTGTTGAGACAATTGTTGACAAGACATTCGTGAAAGCAGACTTGAAAAGGGATGGAAAATAGATCCAGATGATTATTTAAGGGAGGTTACCCCAGCTTTTCCACACTTTGTTATGGAGTCTGAAGTTCCTGTTCGGAACTCGTCTGCTGAATGCACAAACAGATTTTGGAACCAATTCTCCCAGGTTTTTTCGCACATATAAATACAGTACTAGTGTTTGAATCAATTGTACAATCATCTTGTGGTTTTAGACGTAGATTTTTCTTGAAGCCTTGTATCCCGGGCATATTTTTTAGGGAGTTGATTATTTGCTTGCACTCTTTTTCTCCTTCATTCGAATTGTCCACAAGGGTGGTTTACAACGAAATTTTTAACGAGGCCATAATAATTGACACAATTCCCTGTAACTATTCTTCTTTTTTCTTTTAATGCGTAATATCCTTATTCCTCAAAAAGTAAAAAACTACTCAATTTACTATTTTCAGAACAATTAACATATCAAAATTTGGGACAAAAACTCCTATTTATAAGTAAGGAAAATTAATATCCTTCTATGTATTTAGGCTTTTAAGAAAGTCCCACATTCTATCACCCTTTAATAAAATTTAAATAAAATATTAAGATTATTAAGGCATTTTAGGGCAAGTGTTATGGGTTAAAAACTTTTTATTCAAAGAAAGTGGATAAAAAACTTTTAGCCAAAATTTAATATTGTTACACGTGGCAAAATAGTATGATTATACTGTTTTTAAAATTATGGTACAGAACAAATTAAATAACACAATATGATCTTTTAAGGTGGTACGGGGCTAAATTCACACGACACAGAAGAAAATGCAATTCAACTAGAATTTTGTACGTACATGAAATAACTAATTTTTAATATAAAATGACTGAAATAGTCACAAGCACAAATTGGTAAGAACGTATCATTCTTCAGAAAGCAAGCTAATATAACGAAATATCCGTTCCTATCATCAACTTTAATCTTAGAACACAGCCTTGTTTGTTATTTCATCTCGATAAAGAGACTCGCCTGTGGATGCAATCCTGCTTCCTTGAGAGACATCGATAACTTGTCTTGGCCGTACACGGTGCGAGGAAAGTTGGAGACGAGGCTGTAGTCGTTCACTTGTAAGCAACCCAAAGAATCAACGTAGTCGTACAGCGATTGTAATTTAGCTGTACAGTGAAACCTCCTCCCTTTGCGCTCTCCAGATGGAAAACGGACCAATACCTGCAACATCGCAAACATATAACACGTCATCAGTACAAACAAGAAGGTTCTAGAAATTTGTCATGGGAAAGGATATATCAGGACTTGGTAGTACAGAAAATTCCAAGATACAAGTTGAAGATATATAGAGTCAAGTGCCTGATTAACTTATGCTTAGACATCATTACATAATGGCTCCTTAGTTATCGGATATATCACAACTTTATCATCACAATTACAATTGAGGCACCGGACAGGGATCTGCCGGGGTACAAAGCATTGTTGTTTTAGTCTGCTGACATGTAAAAAATCACGATTCGACTTAATTGCATTTTTTAACTGAAGTTCTGGATATATGATTTTTTTTTTAAAAGATTCAGGCAGGGCTCAAACTGGCTATTGTCTCAATTGCAATTTGAGATGTTATATTCATGATTTTTATTTTTATTTTGGGTAATTATCCAAAATTTTGGTTAAAAGTACTATTAAGTCAAACATCTTGATTCTTTGTGGCAAAAAACTCTTACATATAACTAGTGGAAACAGTAGACAGTTGGGCTTACTTGAGTAACATCAGGTCCTTTCTCAGGTTCAGCACCTAGTGATAGAGCCTTTTCCTCACGCATTTTAGCTAATGCGGCTTCTCTCTCAGCAGCTTCTTGTGCTGCTCCTTCACGAGCTTCTTCCTCCTCCTTTCTTTTCCTTTCAGCTTCAGCAGCTTCACGTTCCAAACGTTCTTGCTCTTCTTGCCTCTGCCTCTCTCGAGCCTAATGCAGAAAGATTAAATTAATACTCATATGGCACAGCATTAACTTAGTAGGAATATAAAACCTTCATATGGCAAAGCATTAACTTAGTAGGAAATATAAAACCTTCACATGTAACTATCAAGGAAACAGAAATGGAAAACATTATAGAACAATAGCTACTTGATCCAGTTGTATTTGGTCCATTTCGCTAGAAGGAAAGAAGAGAATTTCTGAGAGGTCAATGGAATCCCTGGAGGAAGTTTAAATTATATACAGAGTGGCTCTTTGGGAGACCGATCACAGAAGTTCTAAAATTAGCTAGACACCGGAGTTGTACCTTGTGTTTTTATTTGTACCTTGTGTAAGGGATTCCTCATCCCCTACACTTTCTACATTAATAAATTTATAGTTTTCTTATATAAAAGTAGCATACCTGATCAGCCTCAAGTGATGCTCGATACTCAGCGTCCTGTTGCTCTCTTAAACGCAAATTATTTCTTCTTTCTTCAGCTTCTACTCTGGCTGTAACAAGAACCGGAGAACTTTCTTCAAGCACTCTCTGCAGTACTGTTAGCAATTCTTCAGGAGATTGTGGTCCCTCAACCTAGAGGAGTTTATAAATAGTGTCACTTAAACCCTAGCTTTTGCAATGAAATCAGAAGAGGACAACAATTTCAAGGAAAATCAAATATGAGAATTCATAAACATGCAATGAGAAAACGAACTTGGCAGATCAATAAAATTAGGAACAAAACATAAATTTACACAGATTTCCACACTTGAACTACAAACAGAACGCATAGAATATAGCAAACACCAAAAATATACTTGCAGGTTATAAAGCAAAGAAAAATATGCATACTTAGCAACCTCACATTACTTATGGGTAATTTAACAGCTTTTAAGCACACTTTCGTTTCCTTGACACACAGCGACATGAAACCAAACAGAAGGGCCGAACTGAATCTAACAGTAACTCCAAGTGTGAATTGCTGAGCTTATACAATCCTCAAACAAATAATAAACCAGTGCTGCAAGCAGGAAATATCTATATGTGAAAGTCATGTACCAGAAAAAATTAGAGGGTGTGAAAGTATTCCCACTGTCGAAAAATCCTAAGGAATGAAAGCCAAATTGTTAGATTTTAGTTAATTTTAGTTACCCTTCTATGATCTATCTACTCTATCCAATACCTAATCCAAACCCTAAAATATTACAAATTAATCGTTACAGAATTGTTGTGTTCACAACATTAGTCAACCCTATTTCGTTTTGACTAGATAAGTACTGGAGAAAAACAGGAAGTATTACATAACAGCAGCAACGTCAAATGCACAACAGAAACCATAAACTTCACATCCATGATTTGAACACAAAGGACGGAAAATTTTAAGATGATCAAACCAATAAAATGACAGTGCAAACCATTTCTTTTCCATTCATGTGATACTTATGAAGTGCAGACATTCATTCAGACAGATTTATCTGTACCAAAACAAAAGGTTTAAAAGTCCAAAGAAAATAACCAATAACATGATCAAAATTTTCAAACATCAGCGGGTTAGAACCCCTAAGAAGTGCACAAGTTATAGGAGCTAAATGAATAGAAAAGAAAGGAAGTCTTCTACGGGGAGGTCAATTTCCATATTACTTATAATGTACAAAAGAACCACACAAAGAAAAGGGAGAAAAAAAAGGTGAAGCGAATACCAGCAGTGACTGGAGGAAACTGATCTACGCAAAAGCTAACATGCATGAATGTAAAAGAACACAACCAAATAAGTGAAAAATCTGTTTAACTTCTATAATCAATCAAACCAAAGATTACCAAAAGCCATAAGCATTCACTTTATATGAATGGCATCTCAGAAAATATACAAGTACAGATATCAAGTAACATAAAGTTTGTCAAAATAAAGCAATACTGTAATGCTCAATAGAATTCAATTGTAACTGGTTTATCCTCCCGTTAGTGGAACCATATAAAATATGTGTCAAGTACATTGTAATAACGACTGTTAGTATGGCAAAAAAAGTTCGGAAAATCACAATCATGAAAATTATCGACTCTGAACAGATACAATCTTTAGTTTAATGCAGTAAGCCAGTAAGCAGAGTGAAAAAATAGGATGAATGCTGTAGAACCCACATTGAAGACCGAAATGCCCCCATTCGAGAGGAAGAACATCAGTCAACCAAGTGAAGTTTCATCCTAAAGCCATTTGGTGATAGGTGAGCAGCCCACTAGGATTACAAGCTAGTTATTCTTCCTCAAATGATTGTGGGCCAACATACATGTGGCGTATTCAACCAATTCTACATAACAAGTGATGCAACGGATAATAAAGAGAGAATAGTTCATTCAGCCTGATAAGAGTACAAAGCAGTAATTTAAGCAATCACTGAATATTATTGAAGTTCTTGAGGATATATGAGAGGGATAAAAACTCTGGGATAGCTCCCCAGCCTATATGCCATAACAAGCTTAAGTGAACTCGTAACCCCCCTTATTTTTATAGTCATGCTCCTTGATTCAAACACCCTAAATATACACATTACTCCATCATTTTAATCCCCTATTTAATAGCTAAAGTTATGCAAAGCAATCAATCAAGTTGAGATCCTTTACATTCCTAATTCAAGTTCAACCCAAATAGGCAAGTGCTTAATTGCCTCTTCAATAGTTCCCCCATTTGGAAACAGCATTGAGGACAAGGGCGAAACCGAAACAGAGTGCAGTTGACGGCCACCTCCTTTAAGAATGGTTGTCTGAGAGTTTGAGCACACCCGGGGGTGGCCTAGCTTCAGCAGTTGCAATTTACTACTACTCTGGATTGTACAGTGATCCAAGTAACGAGGTTGTACTTCCCGCTGAAGATTGGGTGTTCCACCAGTTTTGCCAACATTTGCAACTCATTATGAAATTTGGTTGTTGGCTGGTATTTTCCCATTGACTTCATCTGTTTTTCTGACTTGGGAAACCTCAGCACTTCCCTCAACAGATTTCCTTCACATAGTAATGTAAGGTAATGACTGAATATATTGGTATTGTGGAGGATGATATGAGGGGGATATATAGAACTTTGAAATAGCTCTGCCCAGCCTATAGGCTAATTACAATACCTAACTTAAGTATGCCCTCTACATTGTCCTAATACCCTAATTCATATAGTCATATTCCATAATAGAATCCCCCTATGTAAGGAATAAGGATTATTCCATTATTTCAGCCCCTAATTTATTTGCTGAAGTTATTGAAGCAATCAACCAAGTTGAGATCCTCTGTGTTCCTTATTCAAGTGAAAAGGCAAGTGCTTGATTGCTTCTACAGCTCCATTCCTCAAAACCAATCTGATTAGTATCACGTACAGCTGTGTTTTGATCCAAGAGGACTTCTTGTAATCAACTAGAACCCCTACAATAAGAGCGGGTGTAGGCCATTGCAGTACTATCAAGATTATATTGCAACCAATAAAGTTCTCAACTGGAGTCCTCGGAGATTATTTTGAAGTCTACATTGGCTTTGGTTGAGATGTAGAACAGCCAAGACTCAGATTTATGTTTGTTTCATTAAATTTTATCAGACCTAATGATTCAAAATCAAATACACTAAAAAAGTTACTGCTCCGGAAATAAA
Organism: Prunella vulgaris; assembly: GCA_026898435.1. Lineage (NCBI taxonomy): Eukaryota > Viridiplantae > Streptophyta > Magnoliopsida > Lamiales > Lamiaceae > Prunella > Prunella vulgaris. The sequence continues at coordinate 2,457 of JAPKLY010001961.1, read as the reverse complement.
TGCATGAGAAAATACTAAGTTGAGTTTGATGTTTCTGGGAGAAAAAAAATGAACGAAATACAACTATAGTTTTATAAGAGCAAATATAAAAGGTGCAGTTTTTCATGTCGAATATCCAAGCTCAAAAGACTCCTCTCACTACAACACAATCTTCTTGGCAGTTGGCTCAATCTCTATCTGTTTTCCTTCAAATCATGTATAAAGCATCGCTGTTAACCTCGTTCGTATCACTTAAGAACAAAGTCGGGACCATATTTACTAGAGGTGCACAGAGCATGCATAGAATGGTGCCTCTGCATCCAAGTCGCATGTCGCAGAATGCCTATTTAACATCCGAGGCGCACCTCTGGTATAGGCTGTTATTTTACCCCCCCCCCCCCCCCAACTCCCAATAAAAGACATTTACAGGAAATTGTTACACAATATATCATAAAAACAAGAAAATAATATATATATATATATATATATATATATATAAATTTGTCATTCCAAAATAAAAGGCTCAATTAGGGCAAGAACCATTATTGATCTCCATTTATTCTTCACCGTCAAGAAAAACCATATGATTTCCGACTACCACCGTCAAAGAGTTGCATCATTGATAGTCCAGTTGTGCAGCAATGTTATAGACCTCCCCCCCCCCCCCATCTTTTTTATCTTTTTTTTCTTCTTTTATTCTATACTTGAAGTTTGTCGGTTTCTTTCTCTTTACACGTGTATCCTTATCTTTTAAAATATGATGGATTTTTCTTATTGTTTAGCATATACTTATTTCCTAAAGATATGCACCCCATGTTTGAGAGATGAGCACCAAAAAACCTTACGCCAGCCGCCATTCGCTTACGGACACAACATAATCTCAATTCACACAGGAGAGGCCTCTCACTGGTGTCACCCTGATTTGACCAGCCTCATTAAGCATACAAACACAACATTCAGAGGACAACAACTCAGCCCATATAACAAACAACAAATTCCAAATATTTGCGTATACATGATGGATGATGCAACATTGTGGCATCTTTTCCATTTCAAATACTACCAAAATACCGAACAAAATATAAACATGTATTTCCCACAAAGTTATTACTCAATAGTTGTGCTGTCTTAAATTATTTCTATTCCACACTATAAAATCCAGAAACGGAATCTTCAGACAAACCATCACAAAAACAAGAGTGGATTAGCAGTTCTAACAGTATGTCAGATAACAAATATCAAAACTCTGTGGCGTGTTTTTTCATTTCAGGTATCTTAATCATAAAAAATGTGTGGCTGTTAATAGACAAAATATGACTCATAATAATTCAATTATACAGAGAGTAAGAAGTAGTGGAACGAATTCAGCGCTTAAATATATACCTGTTGCAGCAACGCGATCCTCTGGTTTGTTGCGGCCATAACTACCGCACAGAAAGGATATCTGGATGCCTTCAAACTATTGCTCATCTTGAACCCTTCACTAGCCTTTACACTCCCACCCCACGCTACAAAGTTCTCATTCAAGAACGACGCTAACATCTCGTTGCACAGAGTGCCTTCACAAAACGTCGGTGTATCAGGATGTTCCGGCGAGTGCAAGTAAACAAACATAAGCTTATATTCATGCCGAGACCTCTGTAATGCGTCCATGAAACCCTCGGTCACAAAATTCGGCCTTAGCCTCCCGAAATCCCTCTCAAAACTGGAAACGAAATCCACCGCCTCCGACGCTGCCTGAGAAACCACCACCAAAGGCGTCGTTCCACTTCGCGACGCGCCACCCAGCCCAACCATGTTAAGGGAATAGGACAAAACGCCGGATGCTGCCCACATACCAAATCCAATTACCCCTGAAATTAACCCCAAACTGCTGGAAATTATGGAGAATGGAAGTGTAATCAGTTTCCAAGCGATGCCAGGGGGTTGATTATTGCCGTTTGGATTCAACACAAGTCCTGCCTCATGAGATTCTATATTAGCGTGTGTAGTGGTGGTGGTGGCGGTGGCGGTGGCGGCGGCGGAGGAGGAGGAGGACGGGCGATTGCTGTCGGTGTCGGTAATAGAAGAGATGGCCAATTCAAGGTCCCAATTATGAGCGGAAAGGATTTCAGTGCACAAATCGGTGTCCTGTAGACCCGTAATAGCTTGAAAATACGCCAATTTATCCGCCACATCCCCCATATTTGCAATTAATCAGTGTACCCGCAGGCCTTGAATCGAGAAGGTGGAGAAACTCCGGCGATCAATGGATTTGGATCGAAGAAAGTCGATTCCAGAAAAATGATGGAGAGTAATCAAGTGAGAAAGGGATTAGCCCCCAGTCTTGGAAGGGGTTTTTGTTTTATTGGCCGACGAAGACTGTGATGTGTTCGAAATGTCAGTAATGTCCGCAACGGGAGGAGGAATCACGAGACTGCCATTAGGCTTGAATTCCTTGGGAATATGTTGGCCCTTGTCCCGAAACAACACCCAAAC
>JAPKLY010001960.1:20458-31777 GCA_026898435.1 Prunella vulgaris | reverse complement strand
CTACTCTCTCTCTTAAAAATTCTCTTAAGAACACATAACTTTGATTATTGTTTGGTGGAATTCAGTAGATAATTAGTCACATAATCTCATAATTAGATCTTTCCTTCAACAGTCGTGTAATCTTCTTATGGTTATTTTTTCATCAGATCATAGAACCAACATTTTAATTGATGAAATTTTCTTTGTATAATGTAGACGATAGAACTGATGGGTGCATTTATGTTTTTGCTGAAGCTCTCTAGAATTTGAATTGGAATCAAGTGCTCTCCTCTATAATCATGAAGGATCTACACTATGATCTAATTCTTCTAAATTATTTTTTATATTATAAATGAATGTCTTATAAGTCCTTTATGCAATTATTTTAATCATTATCTTGATCTGTACTACTCTCTATATTTGTTGTAACAATTTATGTTCATCATGGTCTCTCATGTTATTCCGTTTATCATTTTCTTTTTGTACTGCAGCTAAATTATGATGAGAAAACAGTGGCTCCCCTTTCAATTTTGTTATTCTTAAATGGGCTGCTGATACCCGAGAAATTCTAAATAAAGTTCAACTTCCTGCTGGGGTTTCTTTCTACAATATCTATGGAACATCATTTGATACACCTTTTGATATTTGGTGGGTGGCTCAACGTTACACCTTTTACATGCACTTATCCCTATTTCCATAACTAGCTACCGTGTTAGCACACACTCAATACTATGATAATTTTTCAATCAATGTGGATTAGTTGATCAATATATTTTGTAATTATAGATAAACACGAATCTTCCCTTATCAGTTTTGTAATCGTTAGCCGTCTCTGCCTTTTTGCTATTTCTTGCTTTGGGAGCACGAAATTTGAGTAGGGCAGAAGGTACATTCTGCTATTTGATGAGGTATAAGTTTGGTATAATTTTTCAACCTATGACATTGAGAATTCTTTTGCTTTGACTGTTTGGCTTATATTAGTTAGTTGCAATGTTTGATTTACTTTTCTCAAATATTGAGCAAAAAGTGATACAAAGTATAGCCTCTCTAAACTACAATGCATCATGACGGTGGATTTGCTCTCTTTAAAAAAAAGTTAGTATATTTATCCTTCTGCCATCTTGTTGTGCTTCTGTCTAAAATGTTGAAAACATTGACAAATCTACTTTGATGACACATTTGTCGGGTTATGTGTATGGTTTAATAACTATGTTATGCACAAGTCACAGTAGTAGGTGATAAGTTGCCCATTTTTTATATTTGGCAGGTACAACAGCAATGAGAACCAGAGGCTATATTGAGGCTGAATTTTTGCTTAACATTGTAGACAACATGTGGGTAAATTTCATCATTTACACCCTGAATTCTTTGTATGATTATAATTTCAGATATTATTTTTCATTTTAAAATTCTATTTTATTATTCGATTTCCAGTCTTTTTTTGTGACTTTCTATATTTTTCCCACCCAAAATATTCAAATACGAAATTTAAAAGATATTATTTACTGGAATTAAAGCCCTCTCAAAATTAATCCCACTAACATTTAAAAAAGTAACTTTCTAAAACTATAAATTTTGTTATCCAGCCTCTCTTCACTCAACCCAATTGCATATCAACTATTTTTTCCAGCAAGTTAAATCCTACTCTCTTAATTTTCTGCACATATGAAATTCCTAATAGTTATATACCTATGATTTTCCTTATGTTGCACTTCTTTTATTTTTATTTTTTGGTAGAAGTTCTTTACCTGTTGTTCATTTCGAGGCTGATACCTAAAATTTTCAGTTTAGTTTCATCGTCTAACTAAGGTAACATGCAAGAAACTTAAAGATCTTGAGTATGTGGCCTTTAAGAATTTAATGTACATTTAGTTGTTTCTAATGCTTGGTAAGTTTACTGCTTCATCTAGTTCTAATGCTTCTGCTGTACTTGAAGCTTATATAAAGCTATTGCTGAAACAGTGATTGGTGTTTTTAGATGACGCAAATTATGTGGTATTGGGATGCTAGGATGATATTTCTTTTATGTATTTGTTATTCCTTTTATTATAAAATTTATTAAATCATTGGTAGCACAATGTGTTTATATGTGTTTTCTATTCAGTAGCTAGGTAAGAATTATTATATAATTTGCATATCTGTGCAAAAAAAAGGTACATCTATTGATTATTTTTTATACACATATTATTTAGACGTGGAACTCGATTTGCTCATCTTAATGAATGTCAGTTGTCGGATTGACCAAATTAGTGCAAAAATTTAAAAGCTAAAATGAATTTTTTACACAACCAGTTTATATACAAGGATTATTTGTGCATGCTTCATTGTAGCAACCGGTAAAACATAGCATTATAATAATTAAGCTCTCTGTTTTTTATATGTTTCAGCATGTTTCAATAAAATCTAAAGGTATATTCAAGGTGTTGCATTTGGGTCTAATATCATTTTTCGCAATCTGCTTCAGGAAATGGCTAACAAATTCATAAGCGAACTAGTAGATTACGAAGATTATTGGACCATCATGGTCTGCATTACTCGCAAGACAATAAGAGAAGTCTTCTATAAAGTCAAGCAGAAAATTGAAACCGTGAGGATTTTCTTACCTGATACCGAGGTTTAATTATTTACTATTATTGTTCAAATTATTAATTTTAATTAGATCTTTCATTTACACCCCGTAACACTATCATTTTTTAGGGGGGGCTGATAAAAGCAACAGTTTTCAATAAGCTAATAGACAAGTTCTATTCAGCTCTTGGATGCGAAAAAAACTACATTGTACGTAGTGAAAACGTCCGACCCAAGAAGAAAAATTTTGACAGCGTAAATGACAAAGTTGAATTGTCATTTACATAGGATACATCCGTGGAAGAGATAACCGAACCAATTCCTTATACAAGAGCAAGACCTTTTGTAAAATTCGAAGATGTTGAGAATTTTTCCCAACAAAAAAGATTGATGGGCAAGACTACTTTACAAAAAATTAATTTATAATTTATCATTGTTTTAAATAATGCAAATACTAACCCTTTTTTATGTTGCATAAAATTTTGCAGATGTAGTAGGAAAGGTCATCAGAGTGAAACCAGCAATCGTAATAAATTTAGCCAATGGAAAAAATAAGACAACAAAGAAATGAGAAGTAACCCTGTTGGATGACATGTAATTTTTCTTTATCTTTATCTGATATTTTCAGTTTTAATAATTCCCAAAACACACAATTTTTTGGCAACACTAAGATACCCATGGTAATAGTCTGTTGTAAACGTGGTTGCTTGATGTGATGATAGTTTCTTGGTAGGGAGTCAATGTAGTATGCTAAAACTGAGTTTAAAATTTCTTTTGAGATTGCTGGTAATTTTGTTGATCTAGTGAGTTTTGCAATTTACAACAATTAGTTTTCTTGTTGTGTTACTGGTTTTTCTTTTTATATGTATATGCATTGCATGCACTGCATGATTGAATGCACACGTTTACTTCACAGAATTTTTGGGTGGCTCTTTATTTTTTGGATAGAGGTATTAATTTAGCTCTACACTGCCAATCTTGTAATGACATTCCATTTGTAAAATGAATGATTTCATTCAATAAATAGTTTTTCCTATCTAGCGAAGAGTGGAATTTTTCTCCTTTTTAAAATGTTCTTTTTGAATATTTTTTTAAGTCCAGATATTTTTTGGTTTATTATTTTTAAATTTGTCTTGCTATTACATTATATTACATATTGTCAAGTTAATACATTATATATTTTAGTATTTTAATATAATAATTGAAATCCTATGATTAGTGTTGTCTAACTAATATATTATATATTTTCTCCGTATTTCATTTTCTTATTTGATTATTTGATATAAAGTTTTAGAAAATTTACCTAATTTATATTGATAATTTAAATCGAATTCTACAACTAAATATTATATATTATCCTTCTCAACATCATATATATTAGTATAACTATCATTCGTATTTAAATACTAATAGTTTTTCCTACTTAGGACCACCACAATTAAATTAGACTTATGGGGAGACTTGGCATCCAATTAAGGGAAAATTCTTGAAGAAATGGTTTCGTTACAACCAATAATTGCAGCTATAAATGTACGTAGTACCACATATTAGGTACTATCATCCATAGTAGAAAAATAGAATTATATATTTTTAACTATTTGAATTTTACTAACTTTTCTTAATCTTCTTCAAATCCAGGTGACTGAAACTCCAAACTTCTTATATATAAGTCAGAGTTTTCAGAAAAGGTATTTTTAATTTTAGATTATTTATATAATCAATAACACGTGTCAATCTTTCACCACACTAAAAATTATTTTTTAGTTGTTTACTAATCTAGTATATTTTTGAAGCAATAATTAATTTTTTTCACAGATTTGATATAATTTCAGATAATAAAGGGACTCCTCCTCCCTCTAAAAGAATGACTTATGCTACTGAAGAAAGTTTATCAAATATTGTTGCACGCACGGTGAACAGTATGTATTGCACGTTTATCGGAATAGTCATCAAAGTTCTTAGCAAGAACACAATGTGGTATGACAAATGCAGCAAATACAATGAGACTGTATATCCTTTAGGAAGCAACAAAATTGTGTTTTGCTCCAATTGCAATAACGAAAATAGCAGCTTCACAAGATATTATTTGCTGAAGTTAATAATAACAGATGGAAAAGAAGAAGTGTATGCAACACTTTTTGATGCTGCTAAAACTATTATTGGATGTCCAGTTAAGACAATTGCACAATCAATTTTAACGGTAAATGCATTTTAGTCTTTATATTATTCAACTTATTATTATTATTATTATTTATATTTTTAAGTTCAATAAAATTTTACCACAAATACATGTTATTTGACATCAATTACAGTTGCAGGATAAACATGAGTGTATGCATTACAAGAATTTGTTGTGCTGTCAAGAAAAGAAATTCAAGTTTTTAGTAAAGATGGACAAGAATCCTAAAAGAACAATTAAAAGAGCGGAGAGAAGGTCAATTATTGAAGTGTTCAACATTATTTCAAATCCGCTTGGAGAAGGCACATCATCAAATAAACGTAAATTGGACAGTGACAGTACGTCCACAGACCTGCAATCCTCAAGTCATTTTAAAATATGAAGTTTTTTTTTAAGTTTTAGAATTAGACATATTGAAAAAATATATTTTTGTGTTAAATTTTTAATCATGGGTTTAAATTTTTTTTCAATATTTAATTTTATTCTTGCATGAATTATTTGCCTTAACAATATACATATCTCTTATTATGAATGTGCTATTAATCACCTAGGCCACTCTAATTTCCTAATAATTTTCAAATATTATACATTAAAATTATCATATCAACATATCATGTTATTTCGAAGAAAAATTTGAATGCAACTGTAATATTTTGGTAGGCCTATGTTATTATTATTATAATAATTCATGAGTAAACATTATAATTTGATACCACTATATAAGCATTTTTCTACATTGACTTAAGAAAATTCCTTCAATATCCATAAATAGTCGTGAATAATTTTGAAAAACAAAATTCTAGCAAATAAATCAAAATTTTCAACTCTCTTAAATCCTGAAATTTTATATAAATTATTTTGTTTTCTTTAATAAAAGAATTTAATCAAATTATACTATCTATATAATAATCTTACAATCACATGAATTCACTTACACTTTACAATAATCATCACTTCAAACAAAATACAGTATGACTAAAAATTTATACTACAAGTACAAAATAAATAAAACACACTGTATAGTGGACAACCTTTGAAAAAATAAGGTTGCCTCTTCCATAGGATTTTTGTTCTTCTACGATACATCAGGTTTGCTTAATGAATTTGTGGGCTTTGGAGTACATGGAGAAAGTCTCCGCATCGCTCGAGGACGAGAAGGAGCTCACCATGGAGGATCGCAATTTGCATTCTGCCGTCTACAAGAACATGATCGGTGCCAGGAGGACGTTGTGGTAGATAATTTCCTCCATTCAGCAGAAGGAGGTGTCTAGAGGGAATAAGGATCATGGTTCCACCATCAAGGACTACAGATTTGAGATTGAGACCGAGCTCACCTAGATCTGTGACAAAATTCTCAAGTTACTCGACAATCGGCTCATTCCATCTGCCTCCGCCGGTGATTCCAAAGTTTTCTATCTGAAGATAAAAGGCGATTACTACAGCTACTTGGCTTACTTCAAGACTGGCGCTGAGAGACAAGAGGCTACCGAGAGCACTCTACCTGCCTACAAGCCAACTCAAGTTCTGCTCCTCTTTCTTCTTGTATTTATTGATTTATTTATTTATTATATATCTCTTCAACATTTTTTGCTAATTTAATTTGATTAGAACGGATGTAATTCTTCTGTGTGTGTACGATTTTGTTTCAACAAGATAAAATTTAATTAATGTTGTTGACTTTATTTGTGTGCCTCTGTCAATTGGGGTTTGATGAATTACTCTAATGCAGGGATGTAGTTTAGATTATTAGTTTTATATTTATATTTTCAACGATTTAAAAGTAGAGTTTGAATTTGGTAACTATTTAGTGTGCTTGAGACTGGATTCTTTGTGATTTATGGAACTCCAATATATGCTTGGGCTGCAAAATGCTATTCGGAGACCCATTCCAAATCTCAATTGAGGAAGGAAAATGGTTTTGACAACGATGATCTGCTAATACATATTTTGGATGAGAAATCTTTGGTGATGCTTGCAACAACGTGCAAATGGTTTAGTCATAATATGATGGAGGACAGCATGTAGAAATATGCATGTCTTTGTGATCTCCAACTTCCTAATCCTGGAGAGGTTGCAGTCAAATAGGTCAAACTTTATGCTGCAGCTTTTGGTATTATTCTGCTTCTTTAATGCTTGATCCAGGTATTATGCCGAAATTTTGCGTAAATACACTCATTTCAAGAGTATACCTTTGCAGATAGAAGTCACACATACATGTTTCGTCAGCGTGAGAATCATATATGCAATTCATTTACTTGAGTTTGAAAACACGCATAGTACGTAGCTTAATTGAATTTTGTTATGAAAGCATCAAGTCATTGCAATCTTAGATGATTATACAGAAATAAAATTTCACCTCTTCGTTCTTGCTGGATTATTATTATTATTTAGTTATAATAAATATCCCCATTGTTTAGGATTTATTATTGAAGATTCAAAACATGTCATGTTGCACCTGAAAGTTCTGCTCTGAAAGTAACTTAAGAACAACTCAGCAGACCACTTTATTTGCACCTTATTTCATGCATGAAGTAGGAGATATATCAGAAATAATTGTCAGCCTCTGCCCATCACATATTAATAAAACACACCGAGATCATGCGTAATTACTATGATAGAATGATAAGAAAAACTCTCGAGATGAGGATCCACAGAGTAAACTCTGCCACAAACCGAAATACGACTGCCAAAATAATATTTCTTTAACGAACTCATTAGGGTAAAATATCCATATAAATAATTGACTCACAACGCCCATTAAGGGCCAAAACCCTAATTACCCAAAATAGAAAATACCTAATACTAAAAGTGAAATTTTTTACTCAATGAACCTTGACCTCAAAGTTGACGTTCAGTCCCTAAATCAGGTGGATCGCCCAGATCGCGCTCGAGTCCAGAGTAAGGCCCTTCGAGCTCATCTTCCGCTGCCTCAATGAGGATATTAAAATATTTAGCATCACATTTATGGAGGGGTCCACAGGGCTGACTGCACTTGTATTATTTTCCCTTGACACGATATTCGTGCGCCTCTCCAGCCATCTAGTGGCGAGTGATTCTATTCCGATGGGACCCTGAGGCACTAGTAGAAGATGAATGAGTGGTGTGGCTTGCAATCTCGATAGTGGCCAGTGCAGAACCGACACTAACAGATCTCCCCCTTTTGACTCCATGGGGCGGCGGTCAGAGGATTCCTGGAATGTTGGTTTGGAGAAGGTGACTGAATAAATGGAGGAGCGAATGATGCGCCAGGCAGACCGGATCGCAGTGTGAACATCCTCAGTTACTGCATCGGAGATACAGTCACGGACGGTTTGAGGCCCCCTAGGAACACCCCTACATATTGATCGGCCGGAAAATTCAGGAGTTGTGCTACCCTCTCCTCAAAAAGCATTAAGTAATTCCAATGTTCTAGTTTGTCCTGTGGCCTGCATGGCCTCATAAGCGATTTTGGCGGAACTGTTGTGAAAATGCTCAACTAATTCTCAGTGAAATTGGTGCTATCCAATGGAAGGGGAACAACGAAGAGTTTACTGTGCCCAGAACATGGCGCGCCCGGTCATAGCTATCACGGCCAAGCGGATGGATCAGAGGGTTGGATACGGTGCACCAAAAAGTATTTCTCCGCTTAAGCAATCCACGCCAATATATCCGAGCTATCAAATTCGGGCAGTTCTCAAGTCCTCACAGCGACATAGCTTGAAGGGAATTAGTGATTAGTGATACCCCCGGCGTGGTGCGAAGGCACATAAAGAGGCGGAATACTGGAAGGATTGGTGCAGGGTGGAGGGCCTGCCGAGGATGCATCGTTAGACGGCGGATCATGAGGGCCGCGGTGTTCGCCTTCAATTTGGTTAGCCATTTCTCCACTGATTTGAGCCTCTCTTTCTTGGACGTGCTACGTGTTATGTTGAAAGAGATGGAAGGTCGGACCAATTGATAGAACACACCGAGATCACACATAATTACTATGATAGAATGATAAAAAAACCCTCGATATGAGGATCCATAAAGTAAACTCTGCCACAAACCGAAATACGGCTGCCAAAATAATATTTCCTTGATGAACTCATTAGGGAAAAACATCCATATAAATAGTTGACTCACAAGGCCCATTAAGGGTCAAACCCCTCCTAAAATAGAAATAATCAAATACTGAAACTGGAATGTTTGACTCAATGAACCTTGACCTCAAGGTTGACGTGCAGTCCACAAATCAGGTGGATTACCCATATCGGCTCGAGTCCAGAGTAAGGCCCTTCGAGGTCATCTTTCGCTGCCTCAATCAGGATATTCAAATATTTAACATCACATTTATGGAGGGGTCCATAGGACTGACTACACTTGTAATATTTTTTCTTTACACGATATTTGCGCGCCTCTCCAGCTGTCAAGTGGCAGGTGATTCTGTTCTGATGGGACCCCGAGGCACTAGTAGAAGAAGAATGAGTGGTGTGGCTTGCGATCTCGGTAGTGTCCGATGCAGAACCTATACTAACAAAATCTTCCCCTTTTGACTCCATGGGGCGGCGGCTGGAGGATTCCTGGAAGGTCGGTTTGGAGAAGGTGGCTGGATAAATAGATGAGTGAATGATGCACTAGGCTGACCGGATGGCACTTTGAACATCCATAGTTTCTGCATTGGAGATACGGTCATGGATGGACAGTTTAAGGCCCCTTAGGAACACCCCTAGATATTGATCGGGCGGTAAATTCAGGAGTAGCGCCACCCTCTCCTCATAAAGCGTTATGTAGTCGTCCAATGTTCCAGTTTGTCGTCTTGCGTGCATGGCCTCATAAGTATTTTTGGTGGTACTTTCACGAAAATGCTCAACTAATTCTCAGTGAAATTTGTCCTATCCGATGGGAGGTGAACGACGAAGAGTCCACTTTGGCCAGAATATGGCGCCCCCGGCCATAGCGATCATGGCCAAGCGGACGCGATCAAAGAGTTAGGTGCAGTGCACAAGAAGTATTGCTCCTCCTGAGCAATCCACGCCAACAGATCTGAACTATCGAATTCAGGCAGTTCTCGACTCCTCACAGAAAAATATGCCGAAGGGAATTGGTTATCAGCGATGCCCCCGTGCTGCAAAGGCACAAAAAAGGACGGAATACTGCAGGATTGGTGCGGGGTGGAGGGCCTGCCGAGGATGAATCATCGGACGGGTGAATTGAGATGGCTGCGGAGATCGGTCAGCAATTTCTCCACTTATTTGAGCCTCTCTTTCTCGGAAGTGCTACGTGTCATATTAAAAGATATCAGGTCAGACTAATTGATAGAACACACCGAGATCAAGCGTAATTACTACGATAGAATGATAAGAAAAACCCTCGAGATGAGGATCCACAGAGTAAACTCTGCCATAAACCGAAATACGTATGCCAAAATAATATTTCCTTGATGAACTCGTTATGGTAAAAATACATATAAATAGTTGACTCCCAAGGCCCATTAAGTGCCAAAACCGTAATTACCCAAAATAGAAATAACATAATACTGAAAGTTGAACGTTTGACTCAGTGAACACATATTTAAAGGTCTAGAATAACAGGAATAAAATCCAACTCTCTTCTTCATTCTCCGATTTACTAAGAGCGGAACGCGCTATCACATATCAAGTAAGTTTCTTCTTATTTTAGATGTATACAAATATTTGTGAAAAAATCACATTAAAAAGTTGAAAATAATATGAATAGGTTTCATAATACTGTTAATACAACCATTGCATTTGACTTTTTATTGATGATTCAAACACCACATTAATAACGATTACACATTTTCGAATACAATGAGGACCCAATTTCATACAAAACTAAATATAAGGAGACGTAATGAAATCAAATATTCAAAACTAATAGTCAGAATTGCAGAATCAAAGCAGATAATCAAAACAAATAGGAGAAAATAGGAATTGTTGATTTTGTGTACTAATTGTGCAAGAGTTCGTATGGAACTTTTTCTTGGAGGGCAGAGCTTTACTTTGCCGAAAATATGATGTTGCCATACACTCGGCAAATTCATTAGTGTCAGTACATTAGAGATTTTTAGCAACATCTTTAGGTAAGACAAATCCTAATACTATTGATCAAAATTAGAACCAAAAGTGATTTCATCTCCAAAGAGTACCACCCCTGTATTCATTGGCTATAAGAACTGTTTAATATTGTAAACAAAAGGTGGGTCATTTTTTAATGGTTATATAATTTCTTAAAAGCTTGAAAATAAAATTATTGATTACCAAACTAAAATTTTAAGTACCAATAATTAGTACAGAATTAGTCGTCATCACCACAATAATGCATATGTTAATAGAGATTCAAATTCAATATCCAAATAACAATTAAAACAAATTAATTCAAAAAAATCGTCAAATGCACCTTAAGTATATAAAACAACTCAACATAAATTTTTGGGTAGATACCAATACAAACTATATTTTGAATTTCTTTCCAATGTCAATTTTTGCTCATCGTGCACCATTGAGAAAAGAACAAGAGGAAGATGAGAGAAGACACAACTTGCAGGCCCACTATCAAGGTTAAGATTATTCTGCAATTTAATTGACATTTTATTTTTGGATTTCAAAGAAAAT
>JAPKLY010001960.1:0-14732 GCA_026898435.1 Prunella vulgaris | reverse complement strand
AAAAGGTGATAGTTAGCATTTACTTTTCTTGTCAAGAGTAGATAGAAACCAAGACAATTTCTTGTTTTCCTTAGCTATTATCTTATTAAACAATCAATACTAGCTTGATATCGCATCGTTTCCCCGTGTTTGATATTATTACTTGGTCAACTTGCCTAAGCAACAAAGTCCACATACACTTGCGTGAAGCATACACGAAATAGACAAACAAGTTCCAAGATGCAACATGGGTACGTATCCGCGCAAGAAGCTCTATGGAGAATGTAAGAATTCCCACTAAACGAGATATCTCCTCCATTGATCACTCTACAACTACACCTGCCAAACCAACAATTAATAACATACTGGAAGAACTAAGACTTGCGCAAAGTCATTCAAGATGAAAGGACATCAAAGACAATGCTGAATGAATTTTTCAAAGTATGCAGAGAGAACAGGGAAGCTGAGTATAGAGAATTTCCACAACACTATGTGTGGAACAAACAATCCCGCAAGTGGATGAAAAGACAAAGGGAGAATTTCATTGCAAGGATAGCAAATGCAAACCCAATAGAAGGGGAAAGATACTGCGAACGACTACTGCTAATACACAAGAGAAGCCCTAAATATTTTTAGGATCTAATGACAGTTGATAGAGTACAATACTGGACTTTTAATGAAGTTGCACAAAGAGAGGACTTCTAGAGTCAGAGCAAAGTATAATTGAATGCTTGGACGAAGCTACAACCTTTATAATGCCAAGAAAACTAAGAAAATTATTTGCAACGATACTAAGGCACTGTGAGCCGATAGATGTTAGAAAACTGTGGGATGATTACTTCAACTCAATGTCCGAGGATTTTGAATGAGAAAACATCTCAAACTTTGAAGAAAAATAATAGTACACCCTACGAGATATTGAAAAATGCATTGAATTAGTCGGAAAAAGAATAACAGTATATGACTTACCGAAGATTAGACCAATCGAAAATGAGATGACTCGTGAAATGTCAAAAGGATACACAAATGAACTAGTAATCGTGACACCAGAGAAAGACATTGAAGCATCTCAAAATCTGAACGATGACGGAAAGCATGCATACAGAGGCATGCTTCACACAATAGACAACAACAAAAGTGAGATTTTCTTTATTGATGGACCTGGAGGAACAGGAAAAACATACCTATACAGAGCATTAATGGCCACAGTTAGAAATAGTGGAAGGATTGCACTTGCAACTTCAACTTCAGGAGTAGCAACTTCTATACTGCCAGGAGGAAGAATAACATACTCAAGATTTAACATCCCACTGCAAACAAACAAAACAACTATTAGCCACATATCTAAATAGAGTAGCCGAGCAGAACTCATAAGAAGAGCAGTTGTAATAAGTAATCATATGGGACGAAGCACCAATGGTAAAAATAACAACCATCTAGACTATCGATAGAACAATTCGAGATATAATGAATGATTCCAGACCGTTTGGGGGAAAGGTAATAGTATTTGGAGTCGACTTCAGACAAGAACTTCCAGTAGTTCCTTAAGCAACAAGGCAACAAACAGTTAACGAAAGTCTAGTGCGCTCCTACCTATGGAACAACATGACAAAATTCGAACTAAAAATAAATATGAGAGCTATAGAAGATCCATAATTCACTGAATACTTACTCAGGATAGGAAACAGAACAGAAAGGTAACTAGAGTAGATTTCATTAAGATACCAGAGAAAATGATAATTGCATCTGAAGATAAAAGCATTCAAGAAAACAGTCTGATTCAATCCAGATACACAGGACCACAGAGGAGTACATAACTCAAAGAGCAATTCTAACGACCAAGAATGACAACGTCGATAATATAAATGAAATAATGATCGAGAAATTCCCAAGACAAACAAAAGAGATTCTTAGTTACGACACAGATGTAGACGATATAGGAAACTACTACCAAGAAGAGTTTCTTAACACTTTCTTACAAAATGGAATACCTCTGCATCGTTTACTACTAAAAAAAATTTACCTACTTATGCTGCTAAAGAATTTGGACCCTACAAATGTACTTTGCAATGTAAGCCTTTGATTTGTCGAGGATTCACCCAACATTTAATACATGCTGAAATTGCAACTGGAAAATATATCGGAAATCACATATCCATTTCATGCATACCAACGAGCCCAGCTAATGATGAAGGATACCCTTTCAAGTTCATCTAAAAAAAGTTCCCAGTCCGTATTTGCTTTGCAATGACAATAAACAAGACACAAGGGCAAACAATTAAAAAAATCGAAGTTTACCTCCCAGAACATGTATTCTCCCATGGCCAACTATACGTCACACTATCCAGAGGCATTAGACTTAGTACCCATGGTGGAACGAAATATTTAATTCACCACCGTAGGAGATTTAATTTGTCTTGAGGACTCAAATGAGGGCTCTGGAGGGACTCAACATGATGTGGAGATGATAGGCAACAACATAGTTATTTTGTCTAGAAAATAATTGCATATAGTAGTGGTGACTCTATATAAGTAAATTAAAATACATAGTGTTTTTATTGAACTAGCTACGAATAGAGGGATGCCTAGTGAATCATATTTACAGTATACTTTCCCACCTTTGCATTTGCATTAGTTCTAAGTTGTTTTTCTAATTTTATTGAATTATTAATTGCACGTTTGTTAGAATTTAGGAAAACCACCTCCTTACATTTTCAATTCCTAATTAGGTTTTTTTTTTTTTTTGCTTTAATTTCAAAAAGTAAACAAACAATTCACTCCTTTATTTACGTCCTTTGGGTTCGATAATACTTGGTCTATATGCTTGCTTATACTACATGATCCCTTCCTCTTGAGGGTATGAATTTTGTTTAATTTGTAAAATTCTAGTATAAGTCATCTACTGACCAGAAGGTTTGGTTTAAATTAGGAGACTTGGGTTCAGAGCAGATGAGGTTGTTCAGGACCAGGTGAGCATTGTCCAATTGGTTGATTCAGATGAGTTGAATCAGATCAGCTGTGGAGTGTCCAGATGAGTTAAGGATCAGGTCAACTGATGTTCCTGAGTTTAGTCCGCTGAGGTCAAAACAACTAAAATCATCTGATGTAAGTTGTTTGATGGTAAATCAGCTTAGTAGAGGTGAAGTCAGCTGAGGAGGTTTAGACGAGACTTTGGTCAGGTCAGTTGAGGTAAAGTCATCTGATCTGATCATATGAGTTAGTATAAGTCTAATCATATGACTTTAGTAAGTTCGATAGATTAGAAGCGGTCTAATTCTAAGTAAATTGGAGTTAGATAGGGTTTGGACCGGTTGCAAGATTCAGTTGAGAACATGTCATAACTGCTACAGTGCGTGCACGCAATGGATTTCTGATTGAGCTAAATAACTGTCTTAGTAACAAACTCAAACTTTTGGGCTTGGATCGACTTTATATGTATTGCAACTAGCATTGGTTCTCCATGACGATCCCAAAAGATATATGCAAGCATGGAGAGTGATTGTGAGAGATTGTATCTTCGAATTACTGAGAGTAGCTCAAGAATAGTAGAACTTTGAGCTTTCTAGTATTGATTGAATGTTGTAAACTGTGATTATTTTTTCATTAATAGCGAAGTGTGCCCCGACCTCCGTGGATGTAGATCATATTGATCGAACCACGTATATTCTGGTATTGTTTATTTTTAGTTTTTTTTCATATTTTCATGTGATTAATATTTCTACTTTGTTCTTGTTGAGTGTTGATTGCGAATACTAATACTGGATTATTAACAATATTTGTGCTATATTCACTCTATTCTTTGCCCTGAATAAAATGTACATGTATTTCACAGACAGAGTCCATGCATGCAATTTATTGGTTAATTCCTCTTGTGCTCAAACTGACGAGGCTGCACTTGAAAAAATGCTATTTCGAGTCAATAGAGAGAGGAAAGCGCAAACGTAGGTAGGCATGATTTCCATCGCAAATCTCTGGTTTTCCTTTTGACAATGTCAATGCAATCTCCACCTCTCTTTCCATCTCAACAAAACTCTTAAGTTTGAATTAAATTATAAACTAGAATTCGCCAGATTCTCCATCACCAATTCATCCCTCTCCAATTCAAGCCAATTTAGTATACCCCCATCAAAACCATAGAATCATGACACATCATTCCCAGCCCAAAACAAGGCAAACTACACAAAACACCTTGCACAAAAAACAACCCAGAGAATCCCAATCTCTCCGAACAGCGGCAGCTTCTCCGATACTATTCAATGACAGCGACGGCCACGGCCGCTGTTCGCCCTTTCCTCCTTCTCCTCCTCCTCTTCCTCTCTCTCCTCCCCACTTCTCTCTCCGTAGGAGAGGATGTTCACCTCCTCAAATTCAAAGACTCGTTGAAGGATTCTTCACCCCTTGATTCCACATGGATTAAAGACACCAATCCATGCGACAGGAAGAAACCATGGCGAGGCGTAGATTGCAGCGACTCCGGCTTTAAAACCGTGTCGGCGTTATTGCTCATGAACCTCGGCCTCTCCGGCGACGGCGCAGATATGGACATTGAGGCCTTGAGAAATTTGCAATCCCTTAGAGTTGTCAGCTTGGAAAAGAATAGTTTCTCCGGTCCCATACCCCAATTCAATCGCCTTACATCGGTGAAGTCCCTGTTTTTATCATCGAATCGCTTCTCCGGCGAAATACATCAAGATTTCTTCACCAAAATGGAGTCTCTCAAGAAGCTTCATCTCCAATCAAACACCTTCTCCGGCAAGATCCCGGAATCCCTACGAGAATTGGATAACCTCATGGAAATTCTTCTCCAGAAAAACGAATTCTCAGGGCCCGTCCCTGAATTCGAGCAGAAATCGTTGCAGATCATAGACCTGTCGTACAACAAATTGGAAGGAGAAATCCCATCAAGCATGTCGAGATTTCCTGCCAAGGCTTTCGAGGGGAATCCGGGCGTGTGCGGATCTTTGATCTCTAAGGAATGCAAGCCGGTGGAGACCAATGCAGGAGGAGCATCCTACGCGGAAAAAAGTCTGGAAGCTCAGTCAGGCGATTCGTCGAACACCAAGTGGGTGATATTGGCGATAGTTGTGGCGATGTTACTTGTAACGATCATGTTCAAGGCGAATAAGAAAGATGAAGAGAATTTCAGGGTATTGGGGAAGGAGAACGTGGATGAGGTGGTGCAGGTGCACGTGCCCAGCAGCATAAACAGGAGGACATCGAGCAGCCGGAGAGGAGGAGGGAATTATAACGAATCCGGTAGCCGGTCGTCCAAGAGAGGAGCGCGGCCGGTGAATGATCTGGTGGTGATTAGCCAGGATCACGGGACGTTCGGTTTGGCCGATTTGATGAAGGCGGCGGCGGAGGTGCTGGGGAGCGGCGGAATGGGATCGGCGTACAAGGCAACGATGGCGAATGGGTTGTCGGTTGTTGTGAAGAGAATGAGAGATATGAATAAGCTGGGTAGAGATGCGTTTGAGTCGGAGATTAGAAAGCTTGGGAGGATAAAACACCGGAATATCTTGCCACCATTGGCCTACCATTATCGGAAAGAAGAGAAGCTTTTGGTCACTCAGTTTATTCCCAGAGGAAGCCTATTGTTTGTTTTACATGGTACGCACCATTTCTTAGTTATATACACAATTACACCTACATACATATATATCTTTCTAAGAGCGAGCGTCAAATTTTGTTCAGTATTAATTGATGACACATATTCATTGTCGTGTGTTGTTGTGCAGGTGACCGTGGATTAGCTCATTCGGAGCTGGATTGGCCTACTCGGCTGAAAATCATAAAAGGAGTGGCCCGAGGGATGGGATTCCTCCACACAGAATTCGCACACTACGAGCTCCCCCACGGCAACCTGAAATCGAGCAACATCCTTCTTTCGGACAACTACGAGCCAGTGCTCACCGACTACGCCCTGCACCCCCTCATCAGCAATGCGCAGTCCATACAAGCCCTCTTCGCCTACAAATCCCCCGAAGCCGTCCTCTATCAGCAGCTCTACCCCAAGAGCGACGTCTTCTGTCTCGGGGTAGTCATTCTCGAGATCATGACCGGCAAGTTCCCATCCCAGTACCTTAACAATCAAAAGGGCGGAACCGACGTCGTCCAGTGGGTCAGGCAGGCCATTTCGGAGCGCAGAGTTGCCGAGCTCATTGATCCGGAGATCGCCCACAATTCTAATTCCATTGAGCAGATGGAAAAGATGCTGCATATCGGGGCTACGTGCACCAAGAGCGATGCCGAGACGAGGATCGAAATGAGGGAAGCTATAAGGAGTGTAGAAGAGGTGGTGGAAGCTTAAGTAATTAATTATATATGCATGAGGTGCATTAATTAGACATGCCTATTGACACATGGATATATATAGAATTTATTAAGCACCATGAGAAAGGCGACATTCTTCTGTGTGGAAATGGATTTTGCATTTTCACGAGGGATGGGGAAGCAGATTGAGCCTTTGTTAGAGTAGACAGATTTGAACCTTTTTTTTGTTTTTTTTGGATATTTTTTCTTTTATTTGTATCTGGGCAGCTTGCTGGAAAATCGTGTTCTGTTTCATTTTAGCCTTCTTCTCTCATTTATGTTTCCATTTGTGATTCAATTTTGGTTTTCATTATCTGTTTCCTTCTTTAGTTTTTAATGAAACTTGATGCAGCATGGGTAGGAATGTTGGAGGAGAGGGGACGGGGGCAATTGCATGCGAAATAAGCGGGAAACATCCACGCATCATCTCTGTTCCTGCAGTGATTCCACATTCCCTGCTTTAATTTTTTTTAAATCTTATCTTTAAATATACAAAAATGTAAATAACATTAAAAAATTAAATTACAAATTTAAATCATATTTAATAATTTAAGTTGGTGCTAAAAATATATATGACAATATAACGTAAGCAACTTAAGAAAAATTCTAACTAATATTTTTTTTAACAAAATTTACTTTATAAACAATGTTGAATAAGAGTACTTTGCACTTTTGGTTCCAAACATTGACGGCTCCCAAACATTACAAAATTTACACATTTGGTCCCAAATATTGACGGCTCCGTTAAATATAAGGTTTGTAGGATTTTTTCTTACTTAATTATGTTTAATACATCAGTTTCTCAATATGACTTCGTTGCTGCATCCCTCCTTCATCAAAGATCGTCTCTGTGAATTCATTAGAACTCCGGCTGCTGAAAAGGAAAATCTGATCCAAAATCCCAGTGACTCTTCAACAACGACTTCGCACTCCAGTCACAATCCAGATAAGGATGTCATCCACGCGATGGATACGTTCTTTCCAGGTTTTTCGAATTTTGTGAAGGATTACAACAAGAGACGGTGTACAGGTTTCAATCCCGTTGGAGGAGATAATTTACATGGTGGTGATGCGATCTCCCATGAGTGTAGGCATGTAAATTTTTGCGAAGATGGCTCTGTCCATCCGAGGCCTTTTCCGTCGGACGCCGGGAATCCCCTCTTGATTCCCGGCAAATCCGGTAATATCCTTCCATGTAATTCGGTTAATAATCTTGAGAATCTTGGGTCCTTTTCTAATCCTCTTCAGGTACTTCGTGGCAGCGAGGCGGTTCCTTTGGGTGGTTCTGACTCAGACGATCCTGCTTCCCTTATGGCGGTTGATTCTGCCTCCTTCGCGGCGCGAGTCAATGAGCCGCCTCACACGATGCATGGGGGTTTTACTAAATCCACAGGTGACATTGACGCAGACTTTGGTCCCAGACCTACAAGTTTTCCACAGGCGCAAGGGTTTGTGCAACCCTCTTTCCCAAAATCATTTGCTCAGACGGTAACAAATGGGAATGACCCTCCTTTTCAAAACCAGTGAGACACGGGGATTTTTACATTGTGGTCAAGGAATTTGATAATGCACTCATAGGCAGAATGCTTACTTTTCCTGGTAAACCTTTGCTCTCCCGTTTGGATTTGTTGGCTGAATTGAATAGGGTCTGGGGTTTTACTTCTGTGCTTAAATTAATCCCCCTGGGTAAGGGATTTTTCACTATTCTATTTCCTTCGCATTCGGACTTGGTTCGGGTTAATAAAAGACGGAATTGACAGCTTAGTCATGGGAATTTTTGTCATCAAAAGTGGGTCCCTGATTTTAACCCAAGTAAAATTAAAACGACCTCTGCCCATGTTTGGGTTCGATTTTTGGATTTGCCCATTGAATATTGGCATCCTAAGATTCTGGAGTCGCTTGCCTTGGTGGTGGGGAATTTGATTAGGATTGACAAATGCACGGAGGATCGTACATTGGGAATTTATGCACGGGCGCTCAAAGAGGTGGACCTACGGCAAGAATTGGAATAGAAAATTATGTTTAAGAGGAGAGATCAATTCGCTTTTACTTCGCTATTCTATGAGAATGTCCCAAATTTTTGCAAGGATTGTAATTTGATTGGACATACAACTGCGCG
Organism: Prunella vulgaris; assembly: GCA_026898435.1. NCBI lineage: Eukaryota > Viridiplantae > Streptophyta > Magnoliopsida > Lamiales > Lamiaceae > Prunella > Prunella vulgaris. The sequence continues at coordinate 6,322 of JAPKLY010001960.1, read as the reverse complement.
TTGTGTGAAATCTGGCTCGGCAAAACCCTCCAAGGAAACGAGGGGGAGGTGCCGTAGTAGACAACGAAAGAGGAATTCCTCGGCGCTTGACCGGGGGGAAAAGGATGTGGGGACTTCTGCGGCCCGGGCTGATCACGTGGATTCGGGGGGCTTGGAGGGTGAATTGAAGGACTCCTCGGGGTCTGGAGAGGAGAATCTCTGTTGGCAGCATGTATAATCATGATGAGTGTAGGAATCTTGATATGACATTTCGCAAATCTCATGGGCTTGTTGGGTCAATTGCCCCAATTGGAGCTCTAAGCTCTTGATTTGATCTCCTTGAGTTTTGACAATTTGATCAAACTTCACATTGGTCTCCTCAAAGCACCTTTCATACTCCCTTTTTATTTCTTCGAGTTGATTGAGGATGTAGGCTAGAGTATCATTAGTATGACTTTGAGGAGTTTCATCATGATGGAGAGGCATAGGAGAGGGTAAAGTGTAGGAATGTGGATCTTTATAGGAGTAGGAATCTTGAGATGTATATAAGTTAGAAGGATAAGAAACTTCTTGTGGAGGTGGTGGAATTTGAGTTTGGTTCCATAACATGATCATCATGTACTTCATAGACTCTTCTAACATGGAGATTTTATCGAAAGTGGTTGGGGTTTTAAATGGGTAAAGTTGATAAATGTATGGATTAGGAGATAATATATTTTATGGAGAATACGAGTAATGATTGTATTCGCCCATCTCAATAGAGCTCACCACTATAAAAACAAGCAAGTATCAACTGTCACCAAGAATAGTAACAATCAAACAACAAAAATAAAGAAAATAAATGTAAACAAACATCAACTAGATTGACAAAGAGACTGTTTCCCCGGCAACGGCGCCAAAAACTTGTTTGCCAAAATCGAGATGATTTCCACGCAAGTGAACGTGGTCGTTGTTGTCGTGGCAAGTTAACCAAGTTAAATATCGAACACAGGGAAACGATGCGATATCAAGCTAGTATTGAACGTCTACAAAGGCTAATGGCTAGGACAGCAAGAAAAGATCATGTTTCTATCTACTAATCAAGCAAGAATAGTAAATCCTAACTATCACCTCAAAGAAGTGAGCAAGTGTGAAGTGTACATGGAAGTAATCATACTATGGTTCCTCTAGAATCCTATTCATCCCAGCATGCAAAAGATCTCTTGGTGTCTTAGTCAAGCCAACTAGTGTCTAGATCTCTCTACAACACAAGGTAAGGGCTTTATTAGGTGTCTAGATCTCTCTACAACTCCTAACACTCCAATTAATAGGTCTTAGGCTAATATGCAATTCTCATTGGTCATACAAGCCAAATCTCAAACACTTGGTATGTATAAAGTTCTTGTAGCTCAATTCTCATTTCATTGCTAAAACATATAAGTCATACATTCCAATTAAATATCTCAAGCATTCATACAAGTCATTAATAAGAGAACTAATCCATCAAGATCACTAATTCATGCATAGGATTAACAAGAGACTAAATTCTCATAGTATTCATACAACCATGCAACAAGGATATTAGTCCATGGCTAATTGGAAATGAAAATCACAATTAAGCTATAGACAAACATGATTAACACTAATATGAAATGAAATATAAGAAATCTTACCAATTGATGGAGAATTGAAAGACAAGCATCAAACCTTGGAAAGCTATCTTCTAATCCGGAATGCAAAATAAAAAATTGAACTGTACAATTGTAGCTTGAATCGAGAGAAGAATGTAGGAACAAACGGATCGGAAATCTGACGGACGGATCAAAAGTTATTGAATAAAGAAGATTGAATCTAACTAAGAACCCACTAAGTAACTACCTAATTCTCTCTCTAATCTAATCTAAGAACTTGGAATTATGATAAAAATGCCTTGAAAATCTGATCCTTGAGGTATTTATAGTGCCTACAATGTTTAGTCCAAAGTGCCCTTCATTAAACGCGCAAAAAGACGAAAATATCCCTGAAATTGTGGAATTTCGGAACTGCTGCCGAATGTGAACTGGAGGGCTGCCGATCGTGATTGGCAGCAAGTTCGCGCGCTTTACTAAACTGCCGAACCACAACTGAACTCCTGACGATCGCGATCGCGTGTGAGGTAGCGCGCGCCTTCATCTACCGCTCCCGCACGCATCCGTGCGATCCGCGTTGATGTGCTACCGATCCGAGAAGACTTCATGCAGATCCCACTCCTTAGCTCGGGTCATGCTCGACTTTCCTCGTTTTCGTCATATCTTGAGTTCTAGGACTCCGATTGACTCGATTCTTCTTTCGTTGTGACCCTCTCTTCAAGCTCTTCGGAACGAAATATTAATTTCTTCATTTTGCACAACTCCAAAATTCAGACCTATAAACACAACTTTCTAGCCAAAAATGGTTAATAGCACAATATATACCATTTTAGGGTCAAATATGGACCTAAACACATCAAAACCGTAGAGAAATGGATGCGAAAAGATGCAATTATGACTCTAATCATAGATTCAGAGAATTAGTAGCTGAGTTAGGGATGGTAGATGGAGAGACAGTTCTTTAAGAAAGGCAGAAAAGATTTTCTAAATGTTCTGCTATTGATCAGCTGAGTGGGAATCTACTGTGGTAATTAGTTGATCTCTAAGTCAGCTGATCTGGTATGTCTTCTTATGTTTTCTTGTCCTTTTATCCTGTTATTTCTAACTTGATACAGGTATAAGTCAAGAGAATCAGACAAGGCTATCTTCCCTCAGCTGACTCATATTAGCTGACATTAGAACTCCAGATGAGCAGAAGAGGTTTTTGCTAAAAGATTCTTCTTATCAGCTAATTTTGCCACGTCAGCTACATGATAAGTTTACTCTTTCTTTGTTTTTAAATTTTTTTTAAAAAATAAAATCTTTTCAAATCTCTGGATAAATCCCTAATTTCTAAAATTAGCTTTAGAAAATTGGCAATCAAATTGTTTCTATTTCAAAAAATCCGGGATTTATCATTTTCCAAAATTTGGTGTCAGTGGTAATTGATTTCTCACCGCCTAATTTACCTTGCAAGAGTTTTTAATCATTCCTTTTTCAAAAAGACGGAATTTTTTGCGGCAAAACCCTTTTCGAAACCTGACACCTACGCATCACCCCTAAAAATTCTCAAAGGTCTTTTAATTTAGACCGTTGATTTATGTGATGCAACATATCCATCCACGATCAATTTTTAGACGGTTTTTTTTTTGGAAAAACTGCTCATCTTCTAAATCGATTTGTTTATTTAAATCCCTTAACCTCCTTTCAAAGACTTCTTCCTCTCTGTGAACATTTATCTACCCTACCTTTCTTCGAATTATCTGTGCTACTAATCTCTGTGTTGAAGCTATGGATACTAAGGTGATTAGGGTCATAATTGCATCTTTTTGCATCCATTTCTCTATAGTTTTGATGTGCTTATATTCATATTTGACCCTGTTGGGACAATCTGAGTATTTTGATTAGATCCCAAAACCCCTAATGAATCTGCCTAAGTATAGTTGTTCAGGATGAAATAATTCAGGATAGTTAGGTTAAGAATTCAGTACAGGAGGAACTCGCTGAAGACTGAAGAATATTGGAGTCGACCCAATTTACTGAAGTCTTAAGTATAATCGATCCTGAAGGAGTCAGTCAGTCTTGCTGAAGATTTCCTGGGTCTAAAGCTGAAGATCGAAGCCTGATGATCCGTCCTGAAGTCAGTCCTGAAGTACCATTGGCTGATGTTTCTACTGAGTACACTAAGCATACTCAGGACAGAACTTAGTCAGTGAAGAGTAAGTGTAACCTATCAGGTTGTGCTGAATGCACTTAAGACCTGACTTAGGCCTTGGTTCAGTCTACTTGAATCATGTAAGTCCAAAGCAAAAAGGTTACACATACTGGGCTGAATAATCTATCAGGCTGTGCTGAATACACATAAGACCTGACTCGAGCATTAGTTCAGATCACCTGAATCATGTAAGTCCAAAGCAAAAAGATTATTTATGCTATGGGACAAGAGACAAAGAGAATGTCAGTAAGACTCCATTAAGACACACGTTCAGATTGAGTTATTAACAAGAGACTCAGAGTATTGAATGTACGAGGAAGGACAAATGTCTGAAAGTCAACTAGCCGTTAGAGCGGAGAGCCAATGATCTTTCGACACGTATGTACGGAGTCTGCGCAGCATTTAATGCGGTATTTAATGCGTCTCAGAAGTTGCAGGCGATGGGACAACTTGCCAGAATAAGCATGGTGGTTAGGTCAAACAGTATTTCTAGCCTGCAATCACCCTAAAATAGGAAATATTTGATTTGATCTCCTCCAACGGATCTATTTTGAATCTTGCCTATAAATATGGAGAGCCTTGCACCCATTCAAGGCCAACGGGAAATTTTCAAGAGAAAACTCTCAAGAATCCAAGCTCTCAAAGCATACTATAAGCAACACTCTGTAATTAAATTTCCCTAGTGTTGTAGTAGGATTCACTCTGTATTTGCTTAGATCGATAGCTCTAATATTTAGCATTGTTTTGTATTGCTAGAGCTATCTTAGTTGGAAACCAGGATACCAAAACACTCAGGGTGTGAGATTGGTTGATTAGAAGGACTGGGACTTGTAAAACGCTCAGGGGTCAGTTCCTAAGAGAGGAAGTTGGTTATCCGTGTCCTTTGGCACGTAAAACCAAACACCTATTTTCAGGGTTTTGAGGATAGCTTCCTGTTAAATCAGGTCGTGGACGTAGGAGTTGGTTATCTCCGAACCACGTTAAAAAGTCCCATGTGTGCTGATTTACTATTCTGTTCAGGATCATAATTGTCATCATAATAAACTCAACATTCTGCATTGCTTTTATATTTAGGACTGAATCAATCATCCTGACTCTTAATACTGTGCACTCAGCCTTAACCATCAGTTTACTAAGCAAGTTCAGAGAAAATGTTTTCAGAAACTTAAACGGGTAGAAACTAAGGGCTCACTTTCCACACGTACTCTAGCTCACTGAGATAGTAGTCCAACTGACTCGCTTCCAAGCAGTCAGTAGGTTTGTTATCTCTACTGAGCTTCCGAGCACTTTACTCACACTCAGTTTATCTGACTCGTTACGGAACTGTCCCTGCTGCCCGTGTGGACCTTCAGCATACTGAGTACTTCAGGAAATCCTGACTGAGAGTGTTAGAGAATTTTTCTGAGTCTTTCAGAAAAATCTGACATCAATGTATTCCCCCCATACACTGATTATACTCGTTTCGGGACCAACAAGTGGTATCAGAGCGGTGGTTCAAAAGACCACTGACTTTGTTTACCAACAGTTTCTGAGGAGAAACTTTTGGTGGTCTACTGAATAGATCTTGTTTCTGAAAACTGCATATCATGGCATCCGGTTCTAAACGCCTCGAGGGCAATCTTCCTGAATTCTCTATTGATAATTATGACTATTGGAAATTCAGGGTACTTGCACATCTCTACTCTATCCATGATCAGATGCCTCAGGTGATTGAGCATGGTCCGATCAGGTTTATGAGGAATCTTCAGACGACCTGGCCTGTTGCTGGCAATGTCCCTGTTCCAGCCGCCGGAGATGAAGAAGTGGAGAGGTCCGCGCTTAATTCTAATCAGATTAAGCAAATCGGACTGGATAATGTTGCCAAGAACATTATACTCCACACTGTTTCTTACGAGAATTCGGTCAGGCTCATGCATCTGAGGACCGCAAAGGAAATCTGGGATGCTCTGAGGGAGATGAGTGAGGGATCAGAAAAGATCAAGGAGAACAAAAGAGATCTTGCAATCAGGAAGTTTGAAGCCTTCCGGATGTTAGAGGGAGAATCCATCGATCAGATGGAAGCTCGGTTCATTAAGATGATGAACGAGCTAGCAACCCTTGGGAAGGAGTTTCCCAAGAGGGAGGTGTCTTCTAAAATCCTGAACTGTCTCCCTGAAAGATGGGACACAGGAGTAATCCTGCTGAAGAACACTCAGGATCTTACAAATATTCCTTACTCTCACCTATTCTCAGAGTTAAAGGCTCTGGAATTCGACCTCGATAAGAGGAAGAAGAGGGTGTTGTCAGTGAGGAAGTTAGTGAGGAGAAGACTCCTGAAAAGTAAAAGAGCGTGGCTCTTAAAGCTACTCCTGAGCCTGAGGCTGGATCTGGCTCTAAGTCTCTGAAGGACATGAACAAGGATGAGCTAGCCTTGGAGTACAGCCTGATGGCGCGGCGATTCGAGAAACTGAACTCTCGATTCGGAAGGTATAAGAAATTTTATACTGACAGTCGTGATCGCAGGTACTCTAGCCCCAGGAGATCGAGTCCGCGAAGAGAAGAA
>JAPKLY010001959.1:0-31778 GCA_026898435.1 Prunella vulgaris | reverse complement strand
GAGAATTTTCATCTTGAATTGGTGGAGGAAGTTAAATGTGATAAGGAGAAAGAACTTTTTGTGAAGGATGATGCGAAAGTAATGGGGGTAGTTGAGAGAATGGAGAAAAAGGATAGGAAAGTTGAAGGGGTAGAAAAATTAGGGGGTGAGGAAAGAAAGGTGGAAGAAGGGAAAGTGGAAAAAGATGAGAAGGTGGAAATTTCGAAAAGAGTGAAAGATAAGCTCGATGAGAGATTTAAGAAGTTCTTTGAGATTTTTACAAAGCTATATTCGAAGATGCCTTTTCTAGAAGCTATTGAGGAATTGCCAAATTATAAAAGGTTAGGGATGCTATGGCAAGGAAGATGAAATCTAATGAACCGGAAATGGTCAAGCTTACTCATGGGAGTAGTGAGTTGTTACGAAAACATCTACCTAAAAAGCTTAGAGATCCGGGGAGTTTCATTTTGAGCAGCCACATCAAAGGAAGTAAGAAGATGAAGGCCTTGTGTGATTTAGGTGCAAGTGTGAATATGATGCCACTCTCTATTGCTAAAAAGTTAGGCTTACATGAGTTGAGGCCAACAACAATAAATGTGCAATTGGCCGATGGTTCTAAAGTGAAGCCTAGAGGGGTGATAGAAGATGTGGTCGTTCATGTGGGGAAGTTCATTTATCCATTGATTTTGTTGTACTTGATATTGAGGAAGATGTTCGAAATCCTATCATTTTTGGGAGACCTTTTCTTGCTACGTCGGATGCATTGATTAATATCAAGCAAGGAGAGGTTACTATTGGAATGAATGGTGAAAAAACTACTTTTTCAATCCATGACAATTCCGAGAGTTCCCCAAAGAAGATTGAAGGAGAATTGAACAAAGTAATGCTAGATGGGATGGAAAGTGATGAAAAGGTAAAAGACAACGTTCTTGATCTTAAGAGTGAACTTTATGTTGATGATCTTTTTGAAAAGCGAAAAAAGGTGAATGAATATAAGGGGGTAACGCAAGTGGTGAAGAACGTGGTGAAGAAGGGATGTTTTTGGAGAAGGAAATTGAGTGATGTAAGTCACTCAACCCTTATTGATTTTGATGTCACTTGAGCTTTAGAGCGTCCGGCTAGGGGACGTTAAATTCAAGCACTAGGTGGGAGGCAACCCACCCTTATATCCTTTTTCGTATCCTTTATCGTTTGTGTTGATTGGTTTTGCTTTTTGATTTTAGGGGTAGAAGTATGAATGCCATTTTTAGCTCATTATGTTGTGCATTGATTGCTCTTTGTGGATTTTGTGTTATTTTGTGCAAGAATAGATTTCAGAAGCATATTTTGCTTAAGGTTTTGAGATATTCTTGTTTTAGGAGTTGATATGGAGTGTGCATGGTTTATTGAGCTTGAGTTTCTTGATTAATCACTCTTTCTAAACTTTATTAGGATTCCTTGATCCGAAAAAGTTTGAGGGGTGTGATTCGTGATTAATTTTTCGATTAATTGCTCATTTTATGATTAATTTGATGATGTTCAATGACCATTTATGTTTTATGAGGAGTTATAAGTTGTGTTGGGTAGGAAAATGGAAGAAAATGGCTTGAAAAAGTTGTAAAGAGATAAAAATTCGAACTGGTGCAAAAAGGCTTGGATTTGTGCACCCACAGGCCAGGATTCGGGCACCCAGAAGCTTCGGATCGTGCGTCGGCTGGCTGGTTCGGGCGACATCGGTTCACACGAATGCTCGCACGAGCCCGGTTCGTGCGATGGCTTGCTGGTTCGGGCGACATTGGTTCGCACGAATGCTCGCACGAGTGAGGTTCGTGTGGCCATAGGCATGGGTTCGTGCGCTGCTTTGCTGAGTCCGAATTTGACCAAATTTTTGTCCAACTTTGACCACACTTCCCTAGGTTTGTCCACTCACTCTTTGTCCTCATTTCCCACTTATTCCACACACAAACACACACTTCTCTCTTCACTCTTGCACTTCATGTTCTCTCAAAAGCAAGAAGAAGAAAGTTTGAAAAAATTTCCATATCTCAATCTCTACAAATCTTTTCATCAATTCCTTCAAAAGGTATGTTCTTTTAACTCTCCTCATTCTATTTCTTGCAATTTTATAGAAATTCCATGGTAGCATTGTCTAGAATGAGAAATTCAATTTTTAGGGATTCTTGAGCCTAAATTGGGATTTTTTTTTATTTAAGCTTAATTTTGAGCAATTGTTGATGAAATAATGCTACATTGTTGATGAGTAATCCATGGGGGACCCAATTGCATGCTAATTTTGTGAATTTTAGACTTAATTGAAGATTGAATTTTTTAGTGTAGGCATAGTGACGAATTTTTGGGAATTTTATGCTAAAATTGAATTGTCAAGATATTGTTGTGCTATTTGTCAATGAGCATGAGTATATTGATGCTAGGTTGAGTTAATGATGTTGATTCACCTATGATTTTTGCTTATTTGAGGTTTCATTGATATATTACATTGGCATGACTATAAGTTGCATGATTCCTTTGATTTTAGAATTAAACTCATTATGTTCAATCTATTCTACTTAGTGAATGTAGTTGATAATGAATTGAGTGTATTGTTCTTCCTTTGCTCGTGAATTTAATTCTTCTAGAAGTGTGATTGATTGAGCTTATTTTTCATATATCATGCTTTGAGCTTATTTCTTGTAGGATATGTCTAAGAGAGGCAAAGGTAAGAGCAAGGCTTCGAGCTCAAAATCTAATAAAGGATGGAATGATCCAATATGTGAGGAAGAGTGTCTTAAAGAGTGTGGAGAATCACCTACCCACTATGGATTGTTCTTTGAGGAGAAACGGAGCTACTTTTTGAAATTTGCTCAAGTCTGTGGTATTGATTTCCAAGCGGGGAGATATTATGATAGGAGTTCCTCAGAAGAGTGTAACTTTGGGAATAACATTGAAGATTTGTTTGCTAATATCGGATGGAGCGGATTGCTTAATCTTCAACATTTCGACTCATGCAAGGAGTTAAACATTGAATTCTTGAGCACACTTGAAGTGAGAGAAGTGGATGGAGTTCCGATTCGAGCAAGATTTCGGATAAAGAATGAGAGCTATGTCATGACCACAAATCAAATCAATGAGATTTTCGAGTGCGAAGAAGATGTTGAGAAAGGAAATTTCTATGCATGGGAAAAGTTTACTAGAGCTCAAGAAATTTGGAGAAGGATTAGTGATGATGAGAACTTCAATCCTCAATTTTTTAAGACATCTAGCCTTGTCAATCCTATATTGTATTGTGCTCACCGGATCATAGCAAACACGGTCTTTGTTAGAGTTGAGCCGAATAGGGTGAGAAGTGATGAGTTGTATATCTTGCATTCGATGCTCACTTCTAAAAAGGCAGACTTCGGGGGCCTATCTTTTATAGAATCTTAGTCAACAACATGTGCGGACTAATTGTGCCTATGGAGGATTAATTGCATTTATTGTTTAAAGGGCTAGTCCTTCACCAGAAAGGGAAGGTACAAGGGGCGCATTGATTGATGTTGCACATTTGATAAGGTCTAAGAAGTTTAAGAGGAAGTTGAAAGTTGTTTGTGTTGTAGGGCGGAATATTCATGACCTCTTTCCCTTACTTGAGTATGAGCTAATCACCATCAAGAAGAATGAGAATTTAAAGCTTGATACACCTGAACACATTCACTTTAAGGAGCAATTTTATCAAAGGTTGAACAAAAGAGCAAGGGGTGCTTCAAGTTCTCAAGCACACGAAGAAGAACAAGTTGGGGAGGAAGAGCCTATGCAAGAGGAAAACCCTTTCGAGCAAGAAGGATTTCGTGTGTTTGAAGGGTTGACGTTCAATGAATGGGGGCATGAAGTTCAATCTTTGACGATTGATGTTGGTGACCTTAAGAATGAGTATTCTTGTCTTCGTTCCGATGTCACGAGGCTCACAGACAATTATCATTCCCTCAACACTACTGTGGACTCCGTTAATAGGACAGTGAACACCATGAGCAATAACATGAACACCATGGGGACAAACATTGAGGAGATCTTGGAGGCACAACGAGCTATGATGCGGTGGCATATTGGTGAAGGGCATTTCACTTACCCACCATTGGACCCCCCTTCGTGAAGTGACGATTTATATCTAACTTCATAAGGATGGGTAACTCATTTTCTTCCCCTTATCATGCCTTCTATCTCGTATTTTTAGGATTTGAACTTTGGTTTGTAATGATTTTACTTGATGATGGTGGTATTTCTTTTTAGGTAGCGTAGTTCTCTTGGTATTTGTTCTTGTGATGGATTCTTAATGGATTTGATCTTAGGATTGTTAATGCTTTTATTGATTGTGCGTAATTTGTATGCATTGCTTGATATTGTCTTCACTCTTTTGCCAAACTTTTTGGACTTATGGTCAAAAAAAGTTTGGGGGGGTGTGATCGTTTTGCCATTCTCTTCGCAATGCTATTCTTATGTTGATTTTGAGTGCTTGTATGATGTTTTGACCATATGCATATGATTAGGCTTGTTTTGCTTGTTATTTTTTGCCATATTGTTGTTTGCTTTGAGTAGTGTGGCATGAGCCATGTTTATGATTGTGTGGATGAGTTGAAAGTTCATGTTGGATGTAGTAGAGTTATGGCTTGATTCTTATCTTGTCTTTTGTGCTATGGATTTGATGATACTTGAGATGTTGATGATATGAACATTTTTTTTTATGAGATGAGTCATGATCACCCTATACCCGTGAGGTTTTGAGCCATTTATGCCGGTTTCAATCTTGAACCGATGACATTTTTCTTGGTGTGAGTCCACACATGTACATTTTACTCTAGAACTTGGCTTTAGTCTTGTTCAAGGCTACATTAGACATTGAATTCACATGATATGATTTGAGGCCATCTTTGATCTATATTGAGCTACTTTGCCCTATGAGCCTACCTTGATATTATTATCCATTGCTTACCATTTTGTGCCTTTAGACCTTTCCTTTGGCTAACCACACTTTAAGCCATTTTCCTTCCTTTTTGGAACTCTCTTGTCCCTATGATTAGTAGAGTGAAAAGAAGGAAGGAAGATTGGTGATATGATGAAGAACATGGTGGCCTAAAGTGGAAGATATGAAGAATTTTATGCATGGATTGAAAATTTGTGAAAAAAGGCAAGTGCTAGCAAGGCATGAGAAAAAAGTTGACTTTTGTTGAAAATATGGTCAAGTTGACCTTTGTTGTGAGTATGGCTAAAAGTTGCAAAAAAAAAAAGGGGAAGAATGATCTTGAAAGTGTGATTTTGAAGAGCATGAAGAATGTGCACAATTGCATGAAGATGTGAATGACTATTATTTAATTCCTTCTATGCTTTACTAATCATACTTAGTCACTCTAATCCATATCTATCCTTCCCTACCAAAGACCCAACATTACAACCTTATGAAAGTCCTCATTGATGTGAGAATGATTTGTCATTTCAAGTGGTGGAGAATTTGAGACTTGAGCCAAGCTTATGGTAAGTATTTGTATCATTGTGTGAAGATTGAGACAACCTCAAACACTTGAGAGATGAGCTATACACTTCCATGTGAGGATCATGACTTGTTATTTGACAATTTGTTCAATGATTCTATTTTGATTGTTGATTTGATGAAATTACATTTTAGACTTGTTTGATATTGAGCTATGATTCTATGGCATTTCCCTATCTTATCGCTTCGTTGCTCGAGGACGAGCAACAATCTAGTTTGGGGGTGTGATTAGGGTCATAATTGCATGTTTTTGCATCCATTTCTATATGGTTTTGATATTCTTATGTTCATATTTGACCCTAATTTGGTATAAATTGTGCTATTAACCCTTTTTTGCTAGGAAGTTGTGTTTATAGGTGAAAATGAGCAAAAACCGGTAAAAGACGAGCAAGTTCGTAAAAGTTCAGAAAATATGAGTTGATCCGATGGAGGCAAATGATATACCATGTCAAAGAGTTCGAAGAGAGGGTCGCAACGGAAAAAGAATCAAGTCAATCGGAGTTCTAGAACTCAAGATATGAAGAAAACGAGAAAGTCAAGGATCGATTGCACAAGCCGAAGCTGGACTCGAGCGACCATTGCCTTGGACTCGTGAGATGAGGCTCTGGTTCGGGTGATGAATGACCACACGAGCCAGACTCGTGTGGTCGTGTGCTTTTGCTCGTGCGACGGCTCGGATTTCCAATTTTCGAAAGGTTGTTTCGTCTTTTCGCGCGTTTAATGAGGGGCATATTGGACCAAGCATTGTTGGCATTATAAATACTCTAAATATCAGATTCTCAAGGCATCCAAGACACATTAGATCATAATCATAGTTCACTTCTTAGATTAGAGAAAGAGAGAGGTAGTTACTTGGAGGTTTCTTAAGATTTCATCTTACAAATTCTTAGATAACTTTTGATCTACCGTAGTGATCGTTGATCCGTTAATTGTTGCATGCTCATCTGGTTGTAGGCTACATTCTCACCGATTGAATTTCAATTTCCAATGTCGGATTTTGATTTAGCAATTTTAGAGGTAAATTGTATCTTTCCAATTATCATTGTAATAGGTAAAATTTCTCTACATTTCTTTCTTAATGATGTTAGTTCCTAGCTTAATTGTTCTTATGTTAACTTAATTAGCCATGAGCTAATTCCTCTATGTGCTAGTGTATGATTTCTATGGAGTAGTGTAGTGAAATGTTGATCTTTTGAATGATTTGAGTTGTTGTATGATCAATTCTCTAATTTGATGGTTTGTATGAATGCTTGCATGTGTAGATGATAATAGGGCCATTAGGGAGTTAGTCTCTTGCGAAACTAGAGCTTATTTCCTAAATTTTCTTGTATTAAGGCCAATACATATCAAGTGTTTGATGAAATTCCTAAGATAGTGAGAATTATCTCTAGTGAATTAGATGAACAATTAGAGGCTTTGATATGTATTAGGGAAACCTTTTGCATGTTAGAGGGGCTAGCCCATTGATTATACACCATCTCATTGAATGATAAAGTGATACTTCACTAACGAAACATAGGATCATACACTAGCACATTCCCTCACATTTGCTCACTTTGCGAACACAAGGTGATAGGTAGTTTACTCTTTTGACAAATTAGTAGACAATAGATACCCTTCCCTTTAATTGCTTTGTTAGCTAGCCAATTGAAACAACGAATTATCATACAAATCCTCGTCTTCTTTGGGTTCGATATATATTAAAACTTGGTCAAGCTTACCACGCTAATAGCGAACACGTACACTTGCGTGAGGACTCATTTACACCGAACAATTATCTTAGTCCTTTGTGTATATATATAGCCACTCATATCAATTGATCTAATACATAATTTTTCCCCATGTTTTCGTGCATCTCGTTTAACATGGTATCAGAGCACGGTACAATTTAGGGCTTAATTTTCGCAGAAAAAAAAAACTTAGGGTTTTAAGTTTCTACCTTTTCTGGCCATCACCGGTCGACACCGCCGGCACAGGGAGGTAGGGCATCGTCCGGCGATCGTTCGTCGGCAATTTCAGCTCCAGCCTCGGCACGTGTGATTCTCACGCGTCGGGCGACAGTTTCTGGGTAGGGTTCTTTTTCCGGTGCATGGAGGCGCATCTCTTGCCGGAATTTTCTCCTGCCTATTCCGTTCAACTCGTCTCGTTGAGGGCTTTCCGTTGGTGTATCCGTTTGAGTCAACATCCGAGCGGTGTGTGATTTCGTTTTGGGTACAGCTCTATTTGTTACTTTGTTTCAGAAATTTTGGGTTGTCTTTTGTTTGGTGCTTCATTATGGGTGATGAAAAGTAACCTTCTATTGATGTTATGCCTGTGATGGCTAAAATTACGGAGCATAAACTTAATCCCACGAATTATTTGGATTGGCGTCAAACTATTGAGCTTTATTTGTCCAGTGTATCTATGGATGGTCATTGACTAATGATCCACCAACTGATGACACTAAATTGACTTGGTCACGAGATGATGCTCGTTTGTTTCTACAGATACGTAATTGTATCAGTAGTGAGGTGATTGGGATGGTTACCCATTGTAGGACTATTAAGGCTCTTCTCTCATATCTTGAATTTTTGTACTCGGGGAAAGGGAACTTTTCTCGAATATATGATGTGTGTCAAGCTTTTTATAGGCCAGAGAAGGGTGATAAATCGTTAACAAAGTACTTTATGGAATTTAAGAAAACCTATGAAGAACTTAACGTGTTGCTTCCATTGAGCCCGGATGTCAATATCCAACATTCCCAGCGGGGCCAAATGGCTGTGATGAGTTTCTTAGCAGGGCTCCCACCTGTATTTGAAACTGCTAAGTCATAGATTCTCTCTGATACTCAGATTTCATCACTGGAAGAAGCTTATAGCAGAATTCTTCGCACTGAACGCCCCAACTCTGTTGCAGCCTCTACACCTAACAGTGTCCTTTTGAGCCGCACTCCTACATATGACTCTGGGAGATCGCAATACAAATCGAATGTAAATAAGGGTACTCATGGACAGTTCCATTCAGATGTGGAGTGTCGTTACTGTCATGGAATTGGACATATCAGGCGAGATTGTCCAAAGTTGCGTAATAAGAAGCCTCCTTCGTCCGCTCATGTGGCTGCTAGTGGCAATAATTCTGGCCACCCTAGTGAATCTGTCACTATATCTGCTCGTGAATATGCAAAGTTGATGCAATTGCAAGCCAGTTCGGTCACTACCATTGCTGAGTCAGGTAAACCTAATGCATGTCTTGTCTCCTCATCTTCTAGGTGGGTCATTGATTCTGGTGCCACAGATCATATGACAGGTAACTCATAGTTGTTCTCTACCTTTGATTCACATACTTCTCACTTTCCTGTTACTTTAGCTGATGGCTCACAATCTCGTGCCATAGGATCGGGAACTGTTAACCCAACATCTTCCTTGTCCTTATCATCTGTTCTTAACCTTCCTCACCTCTCATTTAACCTGGTTTCTATGAGTAAACTTACACGTAACCTTAACTTTAGTGTCTCATTCTATCCCGATTATTGCTTATTTCAGGATCTCACGACGAAGAGGATCATTGGTAAGGGATATGAATCAGGTGGCCTCTACATTCTTGATACACAACCATCAGTAGTATGTACGGGAGCCGTCAACCCCATGGAGGCACATTATCGGTTGGGTCATCCTTCACTTCCTTCATTGAAGAAATTGTGTCCGCAATTTTCTTATTTGTCATCCCTAGATTATGAATCTTGTCATTTTGCAAAATACCATCGTGTTAGTCTAAGTCCTCGAGTCAATAAACGAGCAAGTGCTCCTTTTGAGTTAGTCCACTCTGATGTATGGGGTCCATGTCCTATTACATCAAAACCTGGATTTCGTTATTTTGTTACTTTTGTTGATGATTATTCTCGTATGACATGGTTATATTTGATGAAAAATTGTTCTGAGTTATTTAGCCATTTTTCTGCCTTTTGTACTGAGGTTAAGACTCAATTTGGTTTGCCTGTGAAAATTTTTAGGAGTGATAATGCTAAGGAATATCTTTCTGACACATTTCACAAATATATGTTGCAAAATGGTATTCTTCATCAAACGTCTTGTGTTGACACACTGTCTCAAAATGGTGTGGCTGAAAGTAAAAATAGGTATCTTCTTGAAACTACTCGAGCATTGTTGTTTGCTATGAATGTTTCTAAATCTTTTTGGTCTGATGCTGTCTGCACAGCTTGTTTTCTCATCAATCGCATGCCTTCTTCGGTTCTAGGGGGTGAGTCCCCTTTTGATGTCTTATTTCCATCTCAGTCTCGATTTCCAGTAGAACCTAAGATCTTTGGTTGTAAATGCTATGTTCGGGATGTTCGCCCTCATGTCACGAAACTTGACCCTAAGTCATTGAAGTGTATTTTCTTGGGATATTCTCGGGTACAAAAGGGGTATCAGTGTTTTTATCCTAGTCTCAACAAATATCTTGTGTCCGCTGATGTTGCGTTCTCTGAACATATACCTGTCTCTCAATCTCTTTCTCCTTCCATTGAAGGGGAGGACACAGACTTTCTGGTATACTCAGTTACTCCACCAATTCTTCCTCCACCTGAGTCCACTAAACCTCCTATCCTACATACATACTCTCAACGTCCACAACCATCTACCCCTCCTATTGTTGATTTGGTTCCTGCTTTGCCAGTTTCATGTCCTGATGCGCCAATGTCTTCGTCGGCAGATCCTTCTCCAAGTGATGATCTTCCTATTACTCTTCGGAAAGGCAAACGCTTTTGCACTTATCCTATTTCATCTTTTGTTTCCTATGATCACTTGTCTTCTTCTTCTTGAGCTTTGATTTCTTCACTTGAGACTGTACCTAAAACTGTCCATGAAGTTTTGGCCCATTCTGGCTGGCGTAATGCCATGATTGAGGAGATGCATGCATTAGATTCAACCGGTACTTGGGAATTGGTGGATCTTCCTGCGGGTAAACGACCTATTGGCTGCAAATGGGTGTTTACTATCAAAGTCAATACTGATGGATCTATTGCTCGTCTGAAAGCCCACCTTGTTGCTAAAGGATATGCTCAAACTTATGGTGTTGATTATTTTGATACTTTTTTTCCGGTTGCCAAACTCACCTCGATTAGACTTTTGATATCACTGGCAACTACCCATCACTTGCCTTTACACCAGTTGGATATCAAGAATGCTTTTCTCCATGGTGATCTTGTTGATACTATTTATATGGAGCAACCACCCGGATTTGTTGCTCAGGGGGAGAGTAATAAGGTATGTTATCTTCGAAAGTCATTGTATGGTTTGAAACAGAGTCCTCGCGCATGGTTTGACACTTTTACTCGTGCAGTTGAGAAGTTCGGTATGAAGCAAAGTAAATCTGATGATTCTGTTTTCTATATGAATTCTGAGAGGGGTATTATATTGATGGTAGTGTATGTAGATGATATTGTAATCTTTGGAAGTGATCCTAAAGGGATTGCATCTTTGAAAGCTTTCCTTCCTACTCAATTCACTACCAAAGACTTGGGGACGCTTAAATATTTTCTTGGTATTGAAGTGAGTAGATGTAAGAGGGGAATTTTCTTGTCTCAGAGAAAATATGTGCTAGATTTACTGTTGGTCCCTAAATGAGTATAATCAGTGTATGGGGGGGAATACACTGATGTCAGATTTTTCTGAAAGACTCAGAAAAATGCTCTAACACTCTCAGTCAGGAACTCCTGAAGTACTCAGTATGCTGAAGGTCCACAGGGGCAGCAGGGACAATTCAGTAACGAGTCAGATAAGCTGAGTGTGAGTAAAGTGCTCGGAAGCTCAGTAGAGATAACAAACCTACTGACCGCTTGGAAGCTAGTCAATTGGACCACTATCTCAGTGAGCCAGAGTAAGTGCAGAAAGTGAGCCCTTAGATTCTACTCGATTTAGTTTCTGAAAACATTTTCTCTGAGTTTGCTTAGTAAACCGGTGGTTAAGGCTGAGTGCACAGTATTAAGATTCAGGTTGATTGATTTAGTCCTGAATAGAAAAATGATGCAGAATGTTCAGTTTATTATGATGACAGTTATGATCCTGAACAAAATAGTAAATCAGCACACAGGGGACTTTTTAACGTGGTTCGGAGATAACCAACTCCTACGTCCACGACCTGATTTAACAGGAAGCTATCCTCAAAACCCTGAGGATAGGTACTTGGGTTTTACGTGCCAAGGGACACGAGTAGCCAACTTCCTCTCTTAGGAACTGACCCCTGGGCGTTTTACAAGTCCCAGTCCTTCTAACCAACCAATCTCACACCTTGAGTGGTTTGGTATTCTGGTTTCCAACTAAGATAGCTCTAGCAATACAAAACAATGCTAAATAATAGAGCTATCGATCTAAGCAAATACAGAGTGAATCCTACTACAACACTAGGGAAATTTAATTACAGAGTGTTGTTTATAGTATGCTTTGAATGCTTGGATTCTTGAGAGTTTTCTCTTGGAAATTTCCCGTTAGCCTTGAATGGGTGCAAGGCTCTCCATATTTATATGCAAGATTCAAAATAGATCTGTTGGTGGAGATCAAATCAAATCTTTCCTATTTTAGGTAGATTGCAGGCTAGATATACTGTTTGACCTACCCGCCATGCTTATTCTGGCAAGTTATCACATCACCTGCAACTTTTGAGATGCATTAAATGCCGCATTAAATGCTGCGTGGACTCCGTACATACGTGTTGAAAGATCTAACGGCTCTCCGCTCTAACTTCCATACCTCCAACATCTCTATCGGAATAAAGTCTTCCTCAAACTTCAGTGGAGGATGACTTTGATCTGAACTGACCACAATCTTCCTCTGAGTCTTCAGCCGAGATCCAGAAGATACAGATTTCTTCTTCTGAACCTGCGAAGTCAGATACTCATTGGACTCCTTTAGGCGCTGGATCTGACTGAGGAGCGAAATTTCCTTCATCTTTGCTATCTTTTCAGCTTCAGTCATCACCATTTTCTTCAGAGTGGTCAGCTCAGTTTGCATATGTTCCTCCATTTCTTTGTACAGAGGCTCTAGAGCGGGGTCCTCAGACGACCTCAATCTTTTCGGCTCTGAACCTTCAGCAGCTTCGATGGCAGCGACGGACCTTGTCCTCTTTCTTTCCGCCGCTATCAGTTCAGTGGGGAAGTTTTTCTTCTATGCTTTACCAGTAATGACAATCTGCTTCTTCCCTTCTTCCCCCTTTTTGGCATCATCATCATTTATCCGTTTGACAAATTCATCCACTGACTCCGCCAATAGTGTAAACTGACCATCCATCTCAGTCTGCTTCCCCTGCAATTGCCCAATCTGCCTGGCCATCCCTCTCAGGCCAACACTTAGGTTGTCGACGGCTGAATTGTGCTCAGCTTTTAGCCGTCCTTCAAAGCTCATCATCCGATTGTTCAGGGCAGTGGCAATTGCATCCTTCTCCTTTTCAGACATCTCACTCAGCAGTTCCTCCTTCAGTTCAGCTTTCAGCTTGACCAACTTCTCATCAACCAGTTGATCAACTTTTTCAGACAGTTGTTGATCTAGAAAATTAGCAAGCTTAGTCTCCTGCTGAGTCTGCACATTAGAAACCATCTGATTGCAGTTCTGAATGGCATCCTTGGTTTGCTCAGAAATAACAGTGAGGTCTACATTGATTCTATCCGAGCTTCCCCAAGGAGATCTATTGCAGCATGCATATCAGTGGCCATATCATTCAGGTCACGGTCCAGTCTGTTCAACTTCTTGTTCAGCAATTCAGAATTTAAACCAACCCTACTTGTTTTTCGCTCAACGAGGATGACCCTCCTGTGCAGATTGCCAAGAGCTCGTGAGGAATTCTGAAGATATATTGCTTCGGGTGTAGTCCATTTGCCTCTGACTCGGACCATGCCTGGTGGACCCTCTCCTGAAGCCTCCGCAATCCCGGGTCCTAGGATTGCTTCATCGGCCAGTGCACTGACTCCCTCAGTGCCACCTTGCTGATCATCATCAGCAACCACTACCACCTCCTGCTCAGCTTCTTTCACCTCTCCCTTCTCTTCTTCAGCTTTCTGAGGTTCAGGCTCAGGCTCAGGATAGGTTTGGCGGACTGTTTTGATAAAATCCACCATCTTAATCAATTGATGTAGAGAGTTCACATCAAAATGATCAAAAAGGGCGACTTCTAATTCTGCAATGCAGTCCCATCCTCTGGACTCTCCTAGCTGACTGAGCTCAGACCATGTAGCATTTCTGATCATGGCAAAAGTGCGGAGTTGCACAACTGCCTCCTTCTGAGCTTCAGTGAGATCAGGAAATCTCCTTTCCACCATTTCAGCTGTCGCTCCCCTTGCTACTATCTCAAAATCTGAAAGAATATTCACATCGGGCGCAGGGAACGGCCATGGTGTTTCAGCCTGAACTGGTTCAGCAGCCTCCTGCTCAACTCCTCCTTCCTGAGTAGGCTCCACCTGATCCAAACTTTGATAAGTTTCAGCAATGTTAAGGATCAGTTGATCAGGATCAGGGGATGCAACATCCGGAACAGATGTAATGGGAGCAATTTCAAGAATGGCCTGCGCCTGAGCTGGTTCCCTCTCCGGAGGTGCATGCTGAACAGCTTCTTCAGCAGCTCTCTCTTCCACAAGCTTTTTCTCTCGCTCTTCCACGAGCTTTTTCTCTCGCTCAGCTGACTAGATAAAAATTAGTAAACATACCAGTCAGTCAGATTTGTATTCTGACTGATACCACTTATTGCCCTATCAGGGTGACAAGACCTGAGTTCAGTGTCCTGAAACTTAGTCAGTCTATACTGATCATTTCTCTTATACTGGATGTTCCCCCTTCAACCATTCATATTCTCTCTGGGATTCCTTCATCCTGAGTCCATATGAGTTATTCCCCCTGACCTTGTGCATTCTTATCAGAGATTCAGACTGAATCACCTAAGCCTGGGTCAAGGAGTCCTAACTCTACTGATAACTCAACAAACCTGGTTTCAGGCAAAGCCTTAGTCAGGATGTCAGCTCTCTGTTTTTCAGTAGGGACTCTCTCCATCCTGATGTCCTTCTTCTCAACATGATCTTCGATAAAGTGATGCCTGATGTCTACATGCTTACATCTTGTGTGTAAGACTGGGTTTTGGGATATGGCAATGGCACTATTATTTTCACAATAAATTGGAACTTCAATTGCCTCTATTTGGTAGTCTCTCAGTTGTTGTTTCAGCCAAAAAATCTGAGAACAACAACTGCCTGCCGCCATATACTCAGCCTCAGTAGTAGACGTTGCAACACTGGTTTGCTTTTTAGAAAACCAAGAGATCAGTTTACTCCCTAGAAACTGACATGTGCCTGTAGTTGATTTCCTATCAAGTCTACAGCCTCCATAATCAGCATCTGAATAGCCAGTCAGTTCTAGGTTGTCATCAGAGGGATACCAAAGTCCTAGATTGACTGTACCTCTCAGGTATTTCAGTATCTTTTTGGCACTCTCTAGATGACTCTTCTTTGGATCAGACTGATACCTTGCACAAACTCCAACTGCATAAGTGATGTCAGGTCGACTAGCAGTCAGATATAATAAAGATCCTATCAGTGCCCTATATTCAGTCTGATTTACTGAGACTCCTTCTTTGTCAGGATCCAGCTTCTCATTTGTGTTCATGGGAATGCGTGAGACTTTGCTGGACTGAACTCCAAATTTCTGAATCAAGTCCCTCGCATACTTGGACTGATTAATGAAAATTCCGGAGTAAGTTTGCCTGACTTGGAGACCCAGAAAGAAATTCATTTCTCCCATCATTGACATCTCAAATTTCCCAGTCATCAGCTTGGAGAATTTCTCACAAAGCTTCAGATTAGGAGATCCAAATATTATGTCATCCACATAAATCTGAACCAAGAGAATGTCTTCCCCTTCGGTGATCCAGAAGAGGGTCCTGTCCACTGTTCCTTTCACGAACCCGTGGTCTATCAGGAATTGGGATAATGTATCATACCAAGCTCTTGGTGCTTGCTTCAGGCCATAAAGAGCTTTCTTCAGGTGATATACCTTATTACCAACTTCGAATCCAGGAGGTTGCTCAACATACACCTCTTCATTCAGTACACCATTCAGAAAAGCACTCTTTACGTCCATCTGATACACTTTGAATTTCCTGAATGTTGCATAAGCCAGAAACAACCTGATTGCTTCCAATCTTGCGACCGGAGCAAAGGTCTCATCATAGTCGATACCCTCAGCCTGAGAGTAACCCTTTGCTACTAGTCTGGCCTTATTCCTGACAACAACATTCTTTTCATCCCTCTTGTTCTTGAAGACCCACTTGGTGCCAATAACATGTTGACGCCTAGGTCTCTCAACTAACTCCCAAACCTGATTCCGCTCAAACTGATTGAGCTCATCCTGCATGGTTGGGATCCAGTAGGTTCCTGATCACTCAGGAAGCAACAAAACATAGCGCTTTCACCAAAGGACAACCTCGTCCTGACCCCCTCATTGATATCCCCAATGATATCAGCCAATGAGTGATCATCTAGCCATCGCCTCCTGCTGACTGGAGCACTGGGAGCTACTGACGTTCCATTGCCTGATCCTGAAACATTAGTCTCGACAATAATAGGTAAAGAAGCGGAATGAGCAAGAACAGGGGATACTGAGTAATTTCCTGAGGGTTGACCAATATCTATGAAATTGTTTCCCCCTACAGTGTTGGACTCAGTAACTGTCTCATGTGCAGAAGCATCATCACCGACAGTATGTACCTCAGGTTGAGTCTGTCCTTCCGTCTGAGACTCAACGTTTTTCGAGGCAGGGGCTTGCTGAGGGTTGGCCTGAAGTCCATCCTGATCTTCATCATCATCATCCCATCCCTTGGGAGCACTGACAAGTGTGTTCTTGAATTCTGGATTCTTCAGACTCAGTCATTTTACCCTTTCGGTAATTCCGTCAGTGTCAGGACTTGGAACCTGTTTCCTATGCACTGATGCAGTCTCATCAAACACAACATGAGGTGTTTCATCCACACAAAGGGTCCGACAGTTATACACCCTGAAAGCTTTACTGACTGAGGAGTATCCTAAGAAAATTCCCTCATCACATTTGCTATCAAAGGCTTTCAGCCGGTCTTTCCCATTGTTCAGGATGAAACACTTACATCCAAAAATATGGAAATAAGAGATGTGAGGCTTTCTCTTGTTCCAAGTTTCATAGGGTGTCTGAGCATGTTGTTTGTTCAGCATAGATCTGTTCTGAGTGTAGCAAGCAGTGTTGATTGCTTCAGCCCAGTACTTCTTGGGTAGTCCTGATTCAGCCAACATGGTCCTGGCAGCTTCTTTCAGGGTTCGATTCCTTCTTTCAGCTACCCCATTCTGCTGAGGGGTTCTGGATGCAGAAGTCTCATGAGCTATACCATGGTTAGTACAAAAGTCAGTTATAATAGAGTTTATAAACTCGGTTCCTCGATCTGATCGGATCCTGACTATGCTCTGACCCTGTTCAGTACTCAATTGCTTGAGTAACTCTGGAAGCTTGACCTGAGTCTCCTTTTTGTTCAGCAAGAAAATAACCCATGTGTACCTGGAATAATCATCAACAACAACAAGGGTATATTTCCTACCATTTATGCTGAAGCACTCTGTCAGTGGAGAAGGCTTCCTTCACTTTGAATGAGGCTTTGGTTTGCTTGCCTTCCTGACATGCTCCGCACACGTGGTCTTTGCTAAAAACTTCATTAGGCAGACCATCTACAAGAGAGAGTCTAGAGATTTTGTTAAGAATCTTGAAGTTTAAGTGACTCAGATGTTTATGCCAAAGCCAACTGAGCTCAGAGGAGCTCTTAGAGACCAGGCAGGTTTCAGGAGGGCTGCTCTTGAAGTCAGCAAAATATACATTGCCCCTCCTGACACCTGTAATCAGAACCTGTAGTGTAGATTTGTCCTTCACAAGACACATGTTAGATGTAAATTCTACACTATATCCTCGGTCACAGAACTGACTAACCGAGAGTAAGTTATGTCTCAGTCCCTCAACATATGATACATTTAGTACACGGACAGAGTTAATAACAAGGGTTCCGAATCCTCTGGTGAAACCCTTAAAGTTATCACCAAAGGTTACCTGCGGGCCTTCTTGAGCTACATAATCCTGATGGAGATCATGAAATCTGGTCATGTGCCTGGAACATCCTGAGTCCAAGTACCAGTCCTTCATCAGATCCTCCTTCCTCTTCTTGTAGCCCGCAGTGACATGAAAAGAATCAGGCCTCAGGTACCCATCTCGTATTGGGTCCTACTGAGTCAGTCATACCCTTCGGGATCCAGATTTGTTTAACAATTCTGATAGCATCAGAAACGTAAACCTGTTTCCCTGAAATATCAACATACACAATTCTCTTCTTCCTTTGTGCCTGGAAGTTGAGGGTGTATGGGTGTCAGCCTGAGATACAGGAGCTCTATATTGATTTCTGGGTGTGGGCCTTCTGTTCCTTCTTGGCCTGGGTGCATTGGGCTGAGTTTGATCCCTAGAAGGAGCAGCTCGGGCCTGACCTTTTGGCACTTGAGGTCCTATCTGAGTGTTTCTGGAGTCAGGTCTCCTTTGCCTTTCGGAGGCCACCTGGTTTGTCCTCCTTTGAGGATTAGGACACTCCTGATGGGCTTTGTGCTCTGTCTGAGAAATCTGGACCTCAGTAGTCCTTGGCCTTGCCTGAGGCCTCCTCTGTCCTGAGTTTCTTCTGCTCTGAACATTTCTAGGCTGGGCCTGAGAAGTGCTGGGAGCAGAATTTTTCCCAGATTGAGGATTCCTAGGCTGAGCCTTGGATTTCCCTTTATCTGTCTTCCCTGACTCAGGATGAGGAGCCTTGGCCTTTCCCTTAGGTTTTGGCCTAGAATCCTCAGTCCTTTGCCTGACAGGTTCAGCAGGCATTTTCTCCTTCCCTTTGCCTCTATTCTGATGAGCAACACTTGAGCTCTTGTCATCAGTTAGGGCAGGGACAAACTTCTTCTGAGAGTTGCTCCCTGAAGCACCTCTCTTCTTCTTGCCCTTTGGGTCTTTTGAGGAATCATAGCCTAACCCAGCTTTAGCACCATTAGTCAGCTGAGAGACACTTGTCAACTCATCAACCACTTGGGTAGATGTGTATAACTTCTTCAGCTTAACTTGAAGATGCCCATTTGTTTCTTTCAGGGCCTCAATTTCAGTGGTGTATTGAAGCACCAACTCTTCATGAGCTTTCTCCTTTGAGATTAGCTCAAGATCCCAAGCAGTTTGCGCAGCACAAATGAGAGCTTGCCACTCAGTTTCGAACATCACTCTCAGAGCAATTCACTCAATCATCAGTTGTTCCTGAGCAAGGAACAGATCCGTGTCACGAGTCTCAATCAGCGAGCTGATTACACCCTTCAGTCTCTCTACCTCCAGTGGAGCTTCATCATGCTTGTTCCGAGCATGAAGTAGCTCTTCCTGAAGATGTACTAATCTGAGGGCTTCTTCAATATCTCTTACTCTGAGAGACTCAGTTAACCGATCGTTCTCCTCACTCAGATGTGCATTCACATCCACTGTGTGAGTATGAGTCTCCTGCAGCCTTGAGAAGTCAACCATCAATTGCTCTAGGGCGAGCTGAAGGTCGAGTTCTCCTGCTGAATCTGAGCTAAGCTCAGGTGCGTGATCAGGAGAAGAGGCAGAAGAACATACCTCGTCATCTGCCATCAGGCAGAGGTCATCATACTCTTCATCGGAGAAGAGTTCAGGGGACCGGCGTCCTGGGCCATCTGATTCTGAGGAATCCTCAGCAAGCAACGCTCTCCGGTCTGATGCCCTGAGCTCTCTCTTGGCTCTCCGATCTTCTCGCTCACGAGCACTGAGCTCCGGACAATCATACTGATAGTGTCCGGTCTTTTTGCAGTGGTAGCACTGATCTACATCAGAAGCAAACTTCTTGTCAGTGTACCTTTTATCAGATGACTCCCTCCTGCTCCCTGATGATCATTCAGGTTTGGAGCTGGATCTTCTGGGCACATCAACTCTCTTCTTCTCATCTCTTCGTCGCTCAGGCTCGTTGCGATCCCTCCTGGAATCTGAACCCTTCCTTTCTTCTCTTCGGGGGCTAGATCTCCTGGGGCTGGAGTACCTGCGATCACGGGTGTCAGTATAAAATTTCTTATACCTTCCGAATCGAGAGTTCAGTTTCTCGAATCGTCGTGCTATCAGGCTGTACTCCAAGGCAAGCTCATCTTTGTTCATGTCCTTCAGAGACTTGGAGCCAGATCAAGCCTCAGGCTCAGGAGTAGCTTTAAGAGCCACACTCTTTTCTTTTTCAGGAGTCTTCTCCTTACTAACTTCCTCACTGACAACACCCTTCTTCTTCCTCTTATCGAGGTCGAATTCCAGAGCCTTTAACTCTGAGAATAGGTGAGAGTAAGGAATGTTTGTAAGGTCCTGAGTATTCTTTAGCAAGATTACTCCTGTGTCCCATCTTTCAGGGAGATAATTTAGGATTTTAGAAGACACCTCCCTCTTGGGAAACACCTTCCCAAGGGTACCTAGCTCGTTCATCATCTTAATGAACCGAGCTTCCATCTGATCGATGGATTCTCCCTCTAGCATCCGGAAGGCTTCGAACTTCCTAATTGCAAGATCTCTCTTATTCTCCTTGATCTTTTCTGATCCCTCACTCATCTCTCTCAAAGTATCCCAGATCTCTTTTGCAGTCTTCAGATGCATGAGTCTGACCGAATTCTCGTAAGAAAAGGTGTGGAGTATAATGTTTTTGGCAACATTATCCAGTCCGATTTACTTAATCTGATCAGAATTAAGCGCGGACCTCTCCACTTCTTCATCTCCGGCAGCTGGAACAGGAACATTTCCAGCAACAGGCCAGGTTGTCTGAAGATTCCTCATAAATCTTATTGGGCCATGCTCGATCACCTGTGGCATCTGATCATGGATAGAATAGAGATGTGCGAGTACCCTGAATTTCCAATAGTCATAATTGTCAATAGAGAATTCAGGAAGATTGCCCTCGAGGCGTTTAGAACCGGATGCCATGATATGCAGTTTTTCAGAAACAAGATCAGTTCAGTAGACCACCAAAAGTTTCTCCTCAGAAACTGTTGGTAAGCTAAGTCAGTGGTCTTTTGAACCACCGCTCTGATACCACTTTTTGGTCCCAAAATGAGTATAATCAGTGTATGGGGGGAATACACTGATGTCAGATTTTTCTGAAAGACTCAGAAAAATGCTCTAACACTCTCAGTCAGGAACTCCTGAAGTACTCAGTATGCTGAAGGTCCACAGGGGCAGCAGGGACAATTCAGTAACGAGTCAGATAACCTGAGTGTGAGTAAAGTGCTCGGAAGCTCAGTAGAGATAACAAACCTACTGACCGCTTGGAAGCTAGTCAGTTGGACCACTATCTCAGTGAGCCAGAGTAAGTGCGGAAAGTGAGCCTTTAGATTCTACTCGATTTAGTTTCTAAAAACATTTTCTCTGAGTTTGCTTAGTAAACTGGTGGTTAAGGCTAAGTGCACAGTATTAAGATTCAGGATGACTGATTATGTCCTGAATAGAAAAATGATGCAGAATGTTCAGTTTATTATGATGACAGTTATGATCCTAAACAAAACAGTAAATCAGCACACAGGGGACTTTTTAACGTGGTTCGGAGATAACCAACTCCTACGTCCATGACCTGATTTAACAGGAAGCTATCCTCAAAACCCTGAGGATAGGTACTTGGGCTTTACGTGCCAAGGGACACGAGTAGCCAACTTCCTCTCTTAGGAACTGGCCCCTGGGCATTTTACAAGTCCCAGTTCTTCTAACCAACCAATCTCACACCTTGAGTGGTTTGGTATTCTGGTTTCCAACTAAGATAGCTCTAGCAATACAAAACAATGCTAAATAATAGAGCTATCGATCTAAGCAAATACAGAGTGAATCCTACTACAACACTAGGGAAATTTAATTACAGAGTGTTGTTTATAGTATGCTTTGAATGCTTGGATTCTTGAGAGTTTTCTCTTGGAAATTTCCCATTAGCCTTGAATGGGTGCAAGGCTCTCCATATTTATAGGCAAGATTCAAAATAGATCCGTTGGAGGAGATCAAATCAAATCTTTCCTATTTTAGGTAGATTGCAGGCTAGAAATACTGTTTGACCTACCCGCCATGCTTATTCTGGCAAGTTGTCACATCACCTGCAACTTTTGAGACGCATTAAATACTGCGTGGACTCCGTACATACGTGTTGAAAGATCATTGGCTCTTCGCTCTAACGGCTAGTTGACTTTCAGACACTTGTCCTTCCTCGTACATTCAATACTCTGAGTCTCTTGTTAATAACTCAGTCTGAACGTGTGTCTTAATGGAGTCTTACTGACATTCTCTTTGTCTCTTGTCCCATAGCATAAATAACCTTTTTCTTTGGACTTACATGATTCAGGTGATCTGAACCACGGCCTGAGTCAGGTCCTATGTGCATTTAGCACAGCCTGATAGGTTATTCAGCCCAGTATGTGTAACCTTTTTGCTTCGGACTTACAGGATTCAGGTGAACTGAACCAAGGCCTAAGTCAGGTCTTAAGTGCATTTAGCACAGCCTGATAGGTGACACTTACTCTTCACTGACTAACTTCTGTCCTGAGTATGCTTAGTGTACTCAGTAGAAACATCAGCCAATCGTACTTCAGGATTGACTTCAGGATAAATCAGCAGGCTTCGATCTTCAGCTTCAGAACAGACAATCTTCAGCAAGACTGACTGACTCCTTTAGGATGGTTTACACTTCAGACTTCAGTAAATTGGGTCGACTCCAATATTCTTCAGTCTTCAGCAAGGTCCTCCTGTACTGAATTTCTAACCTAACTATCCTAAATTATTTTATCATGAACAACTATACTTAGGCAAATTCATCAGGGGTTTTGGGATCTAATCAAAATACTCAGATTGTCCCAACATTTACTTTCTGAAACAGGAAAATTGGGAGCTAAACCATGCAGCTCTCCTATGATTCCCAATTTATAGCTCACAAAAGAAGGTGATTTATTTGATGATCCTGGAAGATAGAGAAGGGTGGTTGGAAAATGGAACTACCTCAAAATGACACGTCCTGACATTGCTTATTCAGTAAGTGTTGTGAGTCAGTACATGTCATTACCAACTGTAGATCATTGGAAGGCAGTAGAGCAGATCTTGTGCTATTTGAAGGTTGCACCTGGATGTGGAATTGTGTATAGTGACCATGGTCACGATCGAATTAAGTGTTTTTGTGATGCTGATTGGGCAGGTTCGAAAGAAGACCGAATATCTACTTCAGGCTATTGTGTTTTCTTTGGGGGAAATTTGATTTCTTGACAAAGTAAGAAACAAAACGTAGTCTCACGTTCTAGTGTAGAGTCTGAATATAGAGCTATGGCCAAGGCTGCGTGTGAGGTAGTTTGGGTTCGTGGGTTCCTAAGTAAAGTAGGTTTGAAGGCTTCAATACCTGCCAAGTTATGGTGTGATAATCAAGTTGCACTTCATATTGCCTCTAATCCAGTCTATCACGAGCGAACCAAACATATTGAGATTAATTGCCACTTTGTTCGTGAGAAAATCCAACAAGGAGTGATTTCAACAGGTTATATGAAAACTGAAGATCAATTAGGGGACATCTTTACGAATGCCCTTTATGGAGTTAGGATTGACTATCTTTGTAACAAGCTAGGCATGATCAATATCTATGCACCAGCTTGAGGGGGAGTGTTAGAATAATATGTATATATTTGGTAGAGATCTAGGGCATTAAATGAGGTTACCTTAATTATCTTAGTCCTTTGTGTATATATATAGGCACTCATATCAATTGATCTAATACATAATTTTTCCCAATGTTTTCGTGCGTCTTGTTTAACAGTTTTAAAGGATGTTTTTTATGTTCCCAGTTTTAGGAAGAATTTAATTTTGATTTCTAAATTATACGTTGATGGATACTTAGTTTCTTTTAATAATATGGTTGTTATTTTTCAAAACGATGAGTTCATCTGTTCGGGAACATTAGTGAATAATCTTTATACTATTAAAAGTGCGCACCACACAAAATGCTTCTTTTAACACATCGACCATTTCTAAGAAAAGAAAATTTTCTTCAACCGTGAACGAAATACTTCTATGGCATCTAAGACTTGGTCATATTAATCTAAAGAGAATTCAAAGGTTGGTGGAGGACGGCTCATTGGAGTCTCTCCACGTTGAGTCGTTTCCAACGTGTGAATCTTGTTTAGAGGGGAAAAAGACCAAGAGGGCCTTCGGGGCCAAGGGGAATAGAGCTAATGAACTGTTGGAAATTGTTCACACTGACATATGTGGGCCAATGTCAGTTCAAGCTAGAGAGGTTTTGAGTATTTCGTAACTTTTACGGATGATTACTCAATATATGGATACGTTTACCTTATGTGGCATAAATCGGAAACCTTTGATAAATTCATAGAGTTCAAAGCCGAGGCCGAGAAACATAGGGGAAAGAGTATCAAGTTCCTACGATCGGATCGTAGGGGCGAATACCTCAGTAATGAATTTTTGACGTACTTGTCAAGTGAAGGGATTGTATCCCAATTCACCGCACCCGGTACCCCTCAACAAAATGGGGTTGCGGAACGAATAAATAGAACTCTTTTAGAAATGATCAGATCCATGATGAGTTATTCAGAGTTACCCAAGTTGTTTTGGGGCTATGCCTTGGAAAACAGCGACTCACATTCTAAACTTGGTGCCATCCAAATCGGTTCCTAAAACTCCCACAAAATTGTGGACCGGGCGTAAGCCTAGTTTGAGACACATAAGGATTTGGGGGTGTCCGGCATATGTGTTGGATAAGGAAGCCAGAAAATTGGATCCAAGTTCGGAATTGATGTTGTTTGTAGGATACACTAGAGGAACGAAAGGGGGTATGTTCTATTGTCCCAAGGACCAAAGAATCATAATTAGTACGCATTCTAAGTCCTTGGAAGAAGACTATATGAACAATAGAAAGCATAAAAGTGAGATTACCTTAGATGAAATAAAAGGGCCTAATCCTATACCAAAGGTACTAGTTTATGTACCACGCGACACACCAACTCAATCGGAGCCTCGCCGTAGTGGGAGGGTTGTGAGACAACCCGAGAGATTCACGTTCGTGGGAGAATCATCTGACTTGGTCCCCGGGGAAGATGAATTAGACCCATGGACATACGATGATGCATATTCTTGGCAAACAGCAATGAAAGCCGAGATGGGGTCTATGCAAATGGTTGTCAAGACAGCTTTCCTTATTGGAAGTCTTGAAGAAGAAATCTATATGTATCAACCCGAAGGCTTTATTGAAAAAGGCCAAGAGCACCTTATATGCAAGCTTAAGAGGTCTATCTACGGACTTAAGCAAGCATCGCGAGCTTGGAATCAATATTTTGATCAAGTAATAAAATCTTATGGTGTTGATCAAATGAGTTTGAGAGTTGTGTGTACAAGAAATGTGTCGGAACTGTCGTGGTATTCTTGATACTATACGTAGATGACATTTTTCTCATTGGAAACAATGTAGCGGTGTTGTCAGACGTGAGGGTATGGTTGTCAAATCAGTTTGATATGAAGTACTTGGGGGAAGCCGGTCATGTCTTAGGGATCAAGATTACTCGAGATCGCAAGAAAAGAATGATAGGCTTATCGCAAGCTTCATACATAGATACTGTTATGAAACAATTCAACATGAAGAATTCCGAGAAAGGTTTTGTACCTTTTAGACATGGAATTCATCTATCGAAAGAGATGTGTCCGAAGACACAAGAAGAGATAGATTGCATGAAAGGCATCCCATATGCTTCGGTAGTTGGAAGCCTCATGTATATGCAATGTTGTGTACGAGACCGGATATCTGCTTTGCCGTAAGCATGGTAGCACGATATCAAAGTAACCCCGGGAAAGAGCATTGGACGGCTGTTAAGAACATTCTGAAATATCTCAAGCGAACTCGAGATAGAATGTTGGTTTATCAGTCAGATAGTCTAATCCCCGTCAGTTACACGGACTTGGATTTTCAATCAGATATAAATTCCATATAGATCTACCTCGGGTAATGTGTTTCGTTTGGGAAAGGAGTCATGATATGGTAAAGTGTGCATCATTGATTCTACCATAGAAACCGAATAAGTAACTGCTTATGGAGCAGTGAAGGAATCGGTTTGGCTCAAGATCTTCTAAGTGGACTTGAATAAAATTCTGAATTTGTCTAGCATTGTAATGCTAGGGCAGTTGCAAATTCAAAGGAACTAAGAGTCCACAAGGCCAACAAACACATTTAAGGATATATCATCTTAGACGAGAAATCGTTAAGAGAGGAGTTGAAGAGATGGCAAAGATCGCATCGGAAGATGACCTAGTTAATCCTCTCACAAAGTGTCTGCCTCTATGTACATTCTAGAGACATGTGGGAGGAATGGGAGTCAAGTGTGTTGCCAATCTGCTTTGAGTATAAGTGGGAGAAATTATTAGGACATGTGTAGTACATAGATATGCTGTAGTATACTTAAAAGCAGACTTTGAGTATAAGTGGGAGATTGTTAGGGTTATACTAGAAAGTATGCTTTTACTTTGTATAACTAAACTGAATCTTTGAGCTTTATCTGAAATAAATCTTTTATCATTGTGCTTTAGATAAATATGAATATTATTTATTTATTGCAATCCGTTCATATAATAGTACAAGTTACACTATAGATAAATGTGGTGATCCCCGGATAACTCACAGCAAGATCACATTATCAGTTTCTTGTAAAAAGTACTAAATTCACAACTTAGATGAGATTTGAACACCCCATTGGTAAATGGTTGATGTGAAGATCCCAAATTGGCTTATCTTGACCAAGGGATTGCACTAGTGCATGATGATGCATTGAAGAGGACCTACAGAGAGATAATTCTTCCGTACTGATTTATGGGATGAAGAATTAGACCTCAGTGGTCGTTTATTTCTAAACCTCTGTCCCTTAAATAGGACTGTGTGTGATCCGTGCGTGGCACTTTATTTTGTTACGGGTAGAGAGTCATTAAGACTCAATACTTTGCATCTTGGGTGACACTATTGAGAATATGATAGTTGCTAAGTTTTAATATAGAGGAACGTGTGCTTGGAGAGTCTTGCATGATTAGTCCCCTTAGTGGGCTCTAAACGTTCGTCATACTAAATCTTGCAAGTGGAATTTGTTTCTGGTATGATGATAAAGAAGAGCTGTCCTTACTCCAAGGTTAAGATGTTGAATTAATTAAAGTGTACAGTAGCTTGATTAATTAACGGACAAGAGAATCTTAAACACGGAAAACAATGACCGGGAGCCATATGATTGTAATATGGGTTAAGATGTATAGTGCAGCATTAATCCTATAGTGCAGTGAGATTAATGTTAATGGATTGAATGACATTGGGCTCAATGTTAGAATTCAAGGCCCATTAGGAGGTCCAATCTTAATTCTCCTAAAGGCCCTTCAAGTAGCCAAAATTAAATGTCCAACAATGAATAAGGTGTTTAAAATAAAAGAAATATTTTGGGCCCATTTATTTTGATATTTTTCGAAAATAATTATATTAATGAGAGATTTTATGGAAAATAGATATGTATCTTGAATACAAGAATATCTAATAAAATCAAGATCTCATGGAATTAAATATATATCATATTTTCGAAAAATGTATGATTAAGAATATCAAGAATTGAATATTTGATTTTCAAGATTATCGAGAATAGAATATTTGATATTCATGATAATCAAGATTTGAAATATTAGATATTCAAGATATTCAAGGTCTTGTATTCTCATTATAAATATGAGATGATACAAGACTTCATATTATTCATTAAAGTAAGGTGATTTTCGAAAATGACAGTGTTATTGGGCAACAAAATTATTTTCTTCCTTGTGTTGTGATTATTCGTGTGGCCTCCCACCGGGTGTACGAATAAGGACAAAGGAATACTTGAGAAGGCTTTTGGGTTAATCAAGTTGAGGGTCTCAAGAAGGACGCCCTTTGATCTCAACCACCATTTCCAACAATACCATTCTCCTAAGGGATCTCAAAGGACGCCTTTGATCTCAACAGCCTTGCGAAAGCATCTCAATAAGGACGTCTTTTGTCTCAGAAACTGTCTTTTCTCCAAGAGGTATAAATCACTAAATCCCTTAGTTCCGCATGTTTAGGGCTTTATGTGAAATTATATGACTCATATATTTTGCATGCAAAGGCTGTTGTTGGATACACAATTATTTGATTTAATTATGTTTAAATCATGATATTAATTGTAGGCTTAAATATGTATTTAGTGTAAATCCCGAATAGATCCGCGTTTAATTCCCCAACAAACACAATATAGTTTGATCTAACTTTTATTCCATATCAAATATTTATATAAAGAATTAATAATTGATTTCAATTTATTAAATGATATAATTTGAAATATGTTGCACTTATATCTTGTTGGTCCCGAAACGAGTATAATCAGTGTATGGGGGGAATACACTGATGTCAGATTTTTCTGAAAGACTCAGAAAAATGCTCTAACACTCTCAGTCAGGAACTCTTGAAGTACTCAGTATGCTGAAGGTCCACAGGGGCAGCAGGGACAATTCAGTAACGAGTCAGATAAGCTGAGTGTGAGTAAAGTTCTCGGAAGCTCAGTAGAGATAACAAACCTACTGACTGCTTGGAAGCTAGTCAGTTGGACCACTATCTCAGTGAGCTAGAGTAAGTGCGGAAAGTGAGCCCTTAGATTCTACTCGATTTAGTTTCTGAAAACATTTTCTCAGAGTTTGCTTAGTAAACTGGTGGTTAAGGCTGAGTGCATAGTATTAAGATTCAGGATGATTGATTCAGTACTGAATAGAAAAAAGATGCAGAATGTTCAGTTTATTATGATGACAGTTATGATCCTGAACAAAACAGTAAATCAGCACACAGGGGACTTTTTAACGTGGTTCGGAGATAACCAACTCCTACGTCCACGACCTGATTTAACAGGAAGCTATCCTCAAAACCCTGAGGATAAGTACTTGGGTTTTACGTGCCTAGGGACACGAGTAGCCAACTTCCTCTCTTAGGAACTGACCCCTGGGCGTTTTACAAGTCCCAGTCCTACTAACCAACCAATCTCACACCTTGAGTGGTTTGGTATTCTGGTTTCCAACTAAGATAGCTCTAGCAATACAAAACAATGCTAAATAATAGAGCTATCGGTCTAAGCAAATACAGAGTGAATCCTACCAGTAATGGCAATCTGTTTCTTCCCTTCTTCCCCCTTTTTTTGCATCATCGTCATTTATCCGTTTGACAACTTCATCCACTGACTCCGCCAATAGTGCAAACTGACCATCCATCTCAGTCTGCTTCCCCTGCAATTGCCCAATCTGCCTGGCCATTCCTCTCAGGCCAACACTTAGCTTGTCGACGGCTGAATTGTGCTCAGCTTTTAGCCGTCCTTCAAAGCTCATCATCCGATTGTTCAGGGCAGTGGCAATTGCATCCTTCTCCTGTTCAGACATCTCACTCAGCAGTTCCTCCTTCAGTTCAGCTTTAAGCTTGACCAACTTCTCATCAACCAGTTGATCAACTTTTTCAGACAGTTGTTGATCCAGAAAATTGGCAAGCTTAGTCTCCTGCTGAGTCTGCACATTAGAAACCATCTGATTGCAGTTCTGAATGGCATCCTTGGTTTGCTCAGAAATAACAGTGAGGTCTACATTGATTCTATCCGAGCTTCCCCAAGGAGATCTATTGCAGCATGCATATCAGTGGCCATATCATTCAGGTCACGGTCCAGTCTGTTCAACTTCTTGTTCAGCAATTCAGAATTTAAACCAACCCTACTAGTTTTTCGCTCAACGAGGATGACCCTCCTGTGCAGATTGCCAAGAGCTCGTGAGGAATTCTGAAGATATATTGCTTCGGGTGTAGTCCATTTGCCTCTGACTCGGACCATGCCTGGTGGACCCTCTCCTGAAGCCTCCGCAATCCCGGGTCCCAGGATTGCTTCATCGGCCGGTGCACTGACTCCCTCAGTGCCACCTTGCTGATCATCATCAGCAACCACTACCACCTCCTGCTCAGCTTCCTTCACCTCTCCCTTCTCTTCTTCAGCTTTCTGAGGTTCAGGCTCAGGATAGGTTCGGCGGACTGTTTTGATAAAATCCACCATCTTAATCAATTGATGTAGAGAGTTCACATCAAAATGATCAAAGAGGGCGGCTTCTAATTCTGCAATGCAGTCCCATCCTCTGGACTCTCCTAGCTAACTGAGCTCAGACCATGCAGCGTTTCTGATCATGGCAAAAGTGCGGAGTTGCACAACTGCCTCCTTCTGAGCTTCAGTGAGATCAGGAAATCTCCTTTCCACCATTTCAGCTGCCGCTCCCCTTGCTACTATCTCAAAATCTGAAAGAATATTCACATCGGGCGCAGGGAACGGCCGTGGTGTTTCAGCCTGAACTGGTTCAGCAGCCTCCTGCTCAACTCCTCCTTCCTGAGTAGGCTCCACCTGATCCAAACTCTGATAAGTTTCAGCGATGTTAAGGATCAGTTGATCAGGATCAGGGGATGCAACATCCGGAACAGATGTAATGGGAGCAATTTCAAGAATGGCATGCGCCTGAGCCGGTTCCCTCTCCGGAGGTGCATGCTGAATAGCTTCTTCAGCCTCTTTCTCTTCCACAAGCTTTTTCTCTTGCTCTTCCACGAGCTTCTTCTCTCGCTCAGCTGACCCTGAATAGAAAAATTTCAGCTTTTGTTGCTTGGGTCCTGAGGGCTTAGATTTCTCCTCCACTGGCTTTACTGTATCAGACTCAAAAGACTTGCCTGCCTGAGCCTTGACTCTTTCAGTCATGCTCGCCTGGGCCTTCTTCTTCTGAGTCCGAGGCCTTCTCCTGGTGCCAGCATCATCGAGTGATTGGGCCTGATCCACATCACCGAGATCCAGGGTCTCCAAGAGCATAGAAATCTTGGTGCCAAAGTGCATCTTGGCCTCGAATGTCGCCTGACCCTCTGGCGAGTACTTGATTTTGCTGGTCTCAGCCACCAGCATTTGGAGGAAGTAATCCTCCCAGTTAAATTTGTGCATAGAGGCGTCCGAGATTGCCATCATCGTATAAAGCTTTGGTCTGGAGATCTGCTCCAATCCTCCGGCAATCCCCATCACTCCCTGACTTGTCAGGTCAAAGAAGTGGCGGTTTTCAGTCCTCAGGACTGATTTATTCAGGCCCGACTTCAGGACGACATCCCCATCACATAAGGACTGGAGAAAGTCCTTCTCATTCCCATACCCATAATCCACTGGGCTTCGTCCTGAACTGGGAAGATTAAAAACCTCCTTAATCTTCCTCTGGATGTTGAGAGTGACCCATCTCCTGGTCATCTCCTCCTCTCCATCCTTCCCCTTTGTACAGGTGGTCAGGGGTATGCAAGTTTCCCACTCCTGAGACTCCTTGTTCTGCGCCATCTTTAGGTAGAATACAGCAACAAGTCTCGGGTGGAGCCTCTGTGGTCTTGCTGTAATGAATTGCAGAAGACCTGCATTACTGAATAGTTCTTGTACAGGCAAAATATTTGGGTGGTTGGAAGAGAAGTCCCCATATGGTTCATAATGAATCTCATTCCTTAGATGGAAAAGATTTCCAAAGAAGGAATCTGCAGATGGAGAAGCCATTGAAGTAATATGAAGAAATGAATAAGGTCGGTTTGCAGAGAGGAATATGTAAGGAAAATATTTAGGTGCATAAAGATTTTAACAACACAATCTTCCCCTATTTATACAAAAATTCGGTTTTAATCGGGTGGCTTAGAAAATAATGACCTATGAGATTCAATGGTCAAGATTGAACAGTGAAAAGCATTTGACTCTTCGGTTTTTCAAAAGTAATTGGTCAAAGTTTATCGAAAACTGTTCCCGCCCACAGTGCATTAAATGCACATTAGAGCATGTCCGTATTTAATTCAAATGTATTAAATAATAACCGAATATTAAAACGAATGGCTGGGATCATTTGACAAATTAAATTGATTTGACAATACAACAAACAGTGTAAGGAAAATGCACGCAAGATCAGATGACTATATAAAAATCAGAAAACATACCAGTCAGTCAGATTTGTATTCTGACTGATACCACTTATTGCCCTATCAGGGTGACAAGACCTGAGTTCAGTGTCCTGAAACTTAGTCAGTCTATACTGATCTTTTATACTGAATGTTCCCCCTTCAACCATTCATATTCTCTCTGGGATTCCTTCATCCTGAGTCCATACGAGTTATTCCCCCTGACCTTGTGCATTCTTATCAGAGATTCAGACTG
>JAPKLY010001958.1:0-31781 GCA_026898435.1 Prunella vulgaris | reverse complement strand
ATAGCATCCACAGCTCCTCTTTTGAAATTGGCTCTTCCTATTATTCTGTGAGTGGTGATGGTTTTTCCTACATGCCCAATGAATAAGGAAAATCCTACTTCCTTAAGTATGTAGTTTAAGAACAAACCAAAGCCTTTGTTCTTTCCATCCTTTACCACATCAACACTAATATTCCTCAGAATCAATTCTCCAATATCTATCTTAATCTCTTTAACAAATGCTATCATTAAATCCCACATAAGAATAGTGCCAGTATCATGAGCACCAGTCCTACATAATAGACATTTATCAATAGCTTCATAAAGGTAGATATACTCAACTGCTAAGTCAATTTTCTTGAACGTTCTCTTCCAGTTCTTTGGAAACAGCTTTTTTGCAGTAAATCTCTTCCAGTATTTTTCATCTTCATCAGCAAAGTTGAGGTTGTCATGTGCATCAGCTCCAGTTCTTAAGTGTAAAGCGCTGCAACTATCACCAGTTGTAATATTCACATTCTTTCCTTGCATTTTAACTGATAAAGTCTTCCTTTCAACATCTGCTTCAGCATTCTGGTAGAACTCATGAACTATCTTGTCAACATAAGCTCCAGGAATATGAGTCAGGCAATAGTGAACACCTTGATTCACTATGTGATTCACAACATTTTCCATCGCATCAGTGGGGTGCTTCTTCAATATCTCATCAAAATCGAATAAAGCTCCAAATATAACTTTCATCGCCATGTTTCTTGGTTTCTTTGAGTAGGGGATGAGGAGTGTTTAAGGTTTCAGATAAGTGTTCGCAAGTGTAAAAGTAAGATATAAAAGGATGAAGGATCCTTTAAATACCTCTCCTTAAACAACCATTAAGATCAGGGATATAACGGTCTTTGACCTAAAATTTATGAGCTTTTGAATTCTGAACCAAATTTATAATTAAATTTGTCCAAAAATATAACTCACACGAAATTTAATTCCATTTAAAATGTCACACGTGCTCAAACATTTTATTAACCAAAATGTTTGAATAAATCCAAAATTTCTGTAACTTAGTACAAAAGTTTCTGAATTATGTACTGCTTCATTTAATCATCAGAATTGTACACAGTACTGTAAGTTCACTAAGTTTGCTGTTGACATTCTTTAAATTTTTAAAATTATACAGTTGGTAAGGAATTTGCAGTCCATAACTAAGTCTACAGCTGTAGAGTTCGACTCTGTAGTTGAGTGACTTTGCAGCTACAATTTTCCTTTTTACTGAATTTTCAATTTTCTAGGCTTGTCTTTGCAATTTAGTGATTTTCACAGAATCTTTTTATAATTCCAACATTCCAAAATTACCTCTCAAGATTGAGAATCTTGATTCTCATAAAGGTTTAGTGAAAATATCAGCAAGATTCAATTCAGTATGAATCTTTGTTAATTTCACATCCTTTCTTTCGACATGATCTCTTATGAAATGATGCCTTACATCTATGTGTTTTGATCTAGAGTGTAATACTGGATTATGTGTAATAGAAATAGCACTTGTATTATCACAAAATATAGTTGTTTCTCTTGCTTCAATCCCATAGTCTTGTAATTAATATTGCATCCATAAGATTTTAGCACAACAACTTCCAGCAGCAATGTATTCTGCCTGAGCTGTAGAAAGAGCAATTGAATTCTGCTTTTTACTGTGCCATGCTACAAACCTTTCACCTAGGAATTGACAAATCCCACTAGTACTCTTCCTATCAATCTTGCAACCTGCAAAATCTGAATCAGTGTACCCAATGAGTTCAATTCCTCCTTCTTTAGGATACCATAATCCTAAATTTTGTGTGGATTTGACAT
Source organism: Prunella vulgaris (assembly GCA_026898435.1). Lineage (NCBI taxonomy): Eukaryota > Viridiplantae > Streptophyta > Magnoliopsida > Lamiales > Lamiaceae > Prunella > Prunella vulgaris. The sequence continues at coordinate 29,967 of JAPKLY010001958.1, read as the reverse complement.
ATTTGATGATTTTCTTTACAACATTTAAGTGTGATTCCTTAGGATTTACTTGGAATCTAGCACATACCCCAACTGCAAACATGATATCAGGTCTCCTAGTTGTAAGATATAGCAATGATCCAATTAGTCTCCTATATTTGGTTACATCAACACTTTTGCCATTCTCATCTTTGTCAAGATTCACAGAAGGTGTCATAGGTATATTGGTATGCCTAGAACAATCCATTCCAAATCTCTTTATAAGCTCTTGAGTATATTTAACTTGATTGATGAAAATTCCATCTCTCATTTGCTTAACTTGTAATCCCAAAAAGAAATTTAGATCTCCCATCATGATCATTTCAAATTTCTCAGTCATGAGCTTAGAGAATTTTCTACACAATTCCTCATTGGTTGAGCCAAAGATTATGTCATCAACATAGATTTGGACAAGCAAAATATCATTCGCATGTTGTAATCTGAATAAGGTTTTGTCAACCATTCCCTTTTTGAATCCATTTTTGATCAAATGATCAAATAGGGTATCATACCATGGTCTTGGTGCTTGTTTAAGTCCATAAAGGGCTTTTCTAAGCTTATAAACCTTGTCTTCAGCTCTAGATTCCTCAAATCCTAGTGGTTGTTCAACATACACTTCTTCAGAAAGTAAACCACTGAGAAATGCACTCTTTACATCCATTTGATAGACTATAAAGTTCATATGTGCAGCATAGGCTAGAAATATTCTTATAGCTTCTAATCTTGCAACTGGGGCAAAGGATTCATCAAAATCTATGCCTTCAGATTGACAATAGCCTTGAGCAACTAGCCTTGCTTTATTTTTGTTACAATTCCATCTTCATCAAGTTTGTTTTTGAATACCCACCTAGTTCTAATCACTTTGTGATTTCTAGGTCTTGGAACAAGTTCCCATACTTGATTTTTTTCAAAACCATTCAATTCTTCTTGCATTGAAATAATCCAATTGACATCGTGCAGTGCTTCGTGAATATCAGTAGGTGCAGAAGATGAAAGAAATGTAGCAGACATTGCCTCATGGATTTGTTTTCTGGTTCTTACAGCATCTGATGGGTTTCCAATTACATGCTCAGAGGGGTGATCTTTCAACCAAATCAAATCTGACACAGGTTCTAATCCTTGATCATTGTTCTCTACAGCTGTAGATTCACCTACTGCAGACTCATCAAGTCCTTTTGTTGGTGTTTCTACTTCTGTTTGAACATTCTCATGGACTAGGTCTTCTACATTCTCTAATGGTGGTAACTCAACAATTATAGTGCCACAGCCTTTGTTGGTCAAATCTACAGGAGTTTTGATCACAACATAGTGCTGCTGATGTTGGTCCCTAAAGAAGACATTGAGTCTTCTTGTTTTGAAAACAGCTAACTATACAATCAGCTGAGTGCGCAGTGATCTTAGTGTGCGGAAATGTTTTTAGTTAAATCCTTTTTAATTAGAATTTTTTTTTTAATCTTTAGTGCAGCAAGTTGGAGCAATTAAATAAGGAAAATAAAAACACAAGATTTATAGTGGTTCGGACCAACTGTCCTACATCCACTCTCCTCAATCCAACTTGGAGTTGAGGGGCTCTCTTACTCACTTACTTACTCTGTTACAACTTTCAAGAGAAATCTCACTTACAACTCTTGTTAGTGCAAACAACCTTGCAACTAACTGGTCGACTTCTACAAAGTCTTACAAATGAATAATAAAGTATAATGGGTGTGTTTGTGTACAGAGGAAAAAGTGCAGCCTATCTGCAAGTGTAATCGCGCGTAGGATCATTGTTATTTTTCTCTCTTGTACTCATATTTATAGGTATAAAAAACTAGCCGTTATAGTTGACTAGGATTTAAAATCCCTATAAATACGTAATCAATCAATCAGAATGATTGATTGATTCTTGATCTCCAGGTTGATATCTTTCCATCTTGGCTTTGATCTTCAATCTAATTTGACTTGATTGATTGCCTATGATTCTGGAAATCATGTTGCTGTGATCTTGTCCCCTTGACATGATTGACTTTCTGTAAATAGATCTTCTATGCAACAGCTTCAGACGACCTCAGCTGCTGTTGGTGGTCCTCGTCTGATATGTTCAGGGCTCAGCTGGTATGTTGAGTCATAGCTGTCCTGAATGTGTCTCAGCTGATCTGGGTGCTCCTCTGCTATTTTTGTCCTTGTCTGATTTCGGCACCTCAGCTGGTCTGACATCAGCTGACCTGACATCAACTAATATCTAGCACCTCAGCTGACCTTCACCTAAGCTGACCATCCTTAGCTGATCTGACCTCAGCTGATCAGCTGACCTCCCAAGATTATCTGGTTTTAATGGCATCAAAACTTAAGGGATTTCCCAACAATTTCCCCCTTTTTGATGATATTAAAACCCAAGGAAGATTGATCATTCTCCAATCTGCTGATGTTCCCCCTTACACAAATCTCAGCTGATTTTCCACCGAAGTGTAGGCCTTCCCCCTTAGTTGGGTAGATGTTTGCGTTTGGATCTATTCATCACACTCAGCTCATCTGATTTGATCATCTTCTCATCTGATATCAGCTTTTTGTCTGATCTCCTGAGCTGGTGTGTACCTGAAAATAAAATCAGGCAATAGGTACCCTACTGGGTCTTGGAGGGTCAGGAGGCAGTTCTCTAGGGATGCATAGGAATAGGTCATCCTTATGAGGCTTAGGAGACCTTATCCATCTCCCATATTTATCAACAAAGACAATCTCCATCAGAGGGTTTCTCTTAGGAGGATGTCTTAGAAAACCAGGTCTTGTGATCTGATTATAAGGGTACGTCCTGCTGGAGCCTTTGAATGACTCATAGACAACAGCCTTAGCTGATTATGCAGGTTTGGGTGGTACTTTAAATGTAACCGAGGGTGGAGAAGGGTTCTGCTTGGACTTGCCCTTCTGGGATGGTCGAGACTGATCTCTCCTCATCTGATTTTTCCCTTTTTCCTTATTATCAGCTCCCTAAACCTGTGCCTTTTTCTTCCCTTTAGAGGACTTAGGGAAGCCAACACCTCTTTTGTCATGCTCTTGTTGAGAGGAAGCAACTATAGATGACATTGCATTATGTGCATTGGTCAGCTGATCCAATTTCAACTTGAGCTGATCATCATTTTCTTTGGTCTGTGTATGCTGTTTAAAGAGTTCATCGAACTTAGCCTTTAATAGCTTGTGTTCCTCTTCCAACCCTAGATTTTCAGCCAGTAGCGTAGCTACCAACTGTTCTTGTTCCTCACATTTGACTCTTAAGTCTTCTGACTCTTGAGTCTATGAGGAAGTAGGTTCAGTTGATAGTTCAGCCAACTGACCTTTTGCGAGGGTCAGCTGAGAGACTTCAGCTTTTAGCCTTGAGTTCTCCTCTTCTAGTTTAGCACAGACACTTAGAGAGGATTCGAGATCTAAGAGCAGCTTTTGCATCTCAGACTCCAAAGAATTGGTTGAAGAGCAAGATGAGCTAACAGAGGGGGTTTCAGCTTCTACCTCTTCTGTGTCTGCCATGAGGCAAAAATCCTCTGATGATGGTGTTCCTCAAAATCTTGAATAATCTTGTTCATCTCCTCTTCAAAATTCACACCAAAGTTGTAAGACATGATTCGTGCAAAATGTGTTAGGAGAAATAACACACAAGAATTTTTCAAAAGGATTTGGATCTGCCCTGGTGACCACTAAAAGCTTCTCAGGCTGTGGTCTTTAGGACACACAGCTCTGATACCACTTGTTGGTCCCTAAAGAAGACTTTGAGTCTTCTTGTTTTGAAAACAGCTGACTATACAATCAGCTGAGTGTGCAGTGATCTTAGTGCGCGGAAACGTGTTTAGTTAAATCCTTTTTAATTAGAAAAACCTTTTTAATCTTTAGTGCAGCAAGTTGGAGCAATTAAATAAGGCAAATAAAAACACAAGATTTATAATGGTTCGGACCAACTGTCCTACATCCACTCTCCTCAATCCAACTTGGAGTTGAGGGGCTCTCTTACTCACTTATTTACTCCCTTACAACTTTCAAGAGAAATCTCTCTTACAACTCTTGTTAGTGCAAACAACCTTGCAACTAACTGATCAACTTCTACAAAGTCTTACAAATGAATAGTAAAGTATAATGGGTGTGTTTGTGTACAGAGGAAAAAGTGCAGCCTATCTGCTAGTGTAATCGTGTTTAGGATCGTTGTTATTTTTCTCTCTTGTACTCATAATTAAAGGTATCAAAAACTAGCCGTTAGAGTTGACTAGGATTTGAAATCCCTATAAATATGTAATCAATCAATTAGAATGATTGATTGATTGATTCTTGATCTCCAGGTTGATATCTTTCCATCTTGGCTTTGATCTTCAATCTAATTTGACTTGATTGATTGCCTATAATTCTGGAAATCATGTTGCTGTGATCTTGTCCCCTTGACATGATTGACTTTCTGTAAATAGATCTTCTATGCAACAGCTTCAGACGACCTCAGCTGCTGTTGGTGGTCCTCGTCTGATATGTTCAGGGCTCAGCTGGTATGTTGAGTCATAGCTATCCTGAACGTGTCTCAGCTGATCTGGGTGCTCCTCTGCTGATTTTGTCCTCGTCTGATTTTGGCACCTCAACTGGTCTGACATCAGCTGACCTGGACCTCAGCTGTTCTAACCTCAGCTGATCTGACATCAGCTGACCTGACATCAACTGATATCTAGCACCTCAGCTGACCTTCACCTAAGCTAACCATCCTTAGCTGATCTGACCTCAGCTGATCAGCTGACCTCCCAAGATCATCTGGTTTTAATGGCATCAAAACTTAAGGGATTTCCCAACAGCTGACTTGTAACTATAGAGTTGTCCTCCTTAGAGTCTTCAATAATTTCTTCAGGGGAGTTGTGTTGTTCATAAAAAACAACATGTTGTGATTCCTCCACGATCATTAATCTCTTGTTATACACTCTAAATGCTTTGCTAACATTAGAATAACCTAGAAAGATACCTTCATCTGACTTTGAATCAAAAGTCTTAAGATATTCTTTCCTATTATTCAGTATGAAGCATTTGCATCCAAAAATGTGTAGATAAGAGATATTAGGAGTCCTTCCTTTCCATAGCTCATATGGAGTCTTCTTATGATCCTTAACAATCAGGCATCTATTCTGGGTATAGCATGCAGTGCTTGTAGCTTCTGCCCAAAATTTCTTAGGTAACTTTGCTTCAACAATCATGGTTCTTGCAGCTTTCTTGAGTGTTCTATTCTTTCTTTGAACAACTCCATTTTGCTGTGGGGTTCTAGCTGCAGAGTATTCATGCAATATGCCATAAAGTGAACAATACTCTTCAATCACTTGATTTGTAAATTTTGTTCCTTTATCTGATCTGATCTTCACAATCTTCAGATTCTTTTAATTATGAATCCTTCTTAACAGTGCTGGTAACCGCTGTAGAGTTTCACTCTTCTTTCTTAGAAACACAGTCCAAGAAAATCTTGAGTAATCATCTACAACTACCAAAGTATACCTCTTCCCACTTATACTTACTGGTTCTATGGGTCCAAAAAGATCCATATGTAGTAATTCAAGTGTTCTTGAAGTGCTTGAGTGAGTTTTGCTTTTAAAAATCTTCTTGATTTGTTTCCCTTTGACACAAGCATCACATAAATGTTCCTTCCTGAACTTACTGTTTGACAAACCTCTTACAAGTTTTTTATTCACAAGTTCATTCATGGTTTTGAAGTTTATGTGATTCATTCTTTTGTGCCATAGCCAACTAACTTCATTGGAACTATTAGCTAGAAAGCAGGTTGTTTCAACTGAAGAGTTCCAATCTACAATGTAAATATTCCATTTTCTAGTTCCTGTCAGTTTAGTGGTTTGGGATTCAACATCTTTGACTATGCAAGTATCTTGTGTAAAGTCTACAGTGTAGCCTTTGTCACAAAATTGACTCACACTAAGCAAGTTATGCTATAAACCTTATACCAAATACACATCATTGATTTGAACATTTCCTTTGAGAAGACATCCTGATCCTTTAGCTGTTCCACTGGCATTATCTCCAAAAACAACTTTAGGACTTTTATGATCTTTCAAATTTATTAGCAAACTTCTATCTCCAGTCATATGTCTTGCACAACCACTGTCTATGTACCAAATCTCTCTTTTGGTGGTTGTAACATGTCCCTATAAAATAAAAGTGAGTTATTTAGGAATCCAATACTTTGGATTTCCTCCAGTGTTACTCTTTACAATCCAAGCCTTTTTGGGAGCTGTAGAGTTGTTAATTCTACAGTCCTTGCTTGATCCTCCTCTTTGAGTGCTTAAAGATGGAGACATATCTGACATATTTCCATTCCAGAATCTATCAAAGTTAAGTCTTCTTTCCATATTCAATTTATGATAGACTTCTTCTTCTGACTGTAGGTTTGACTCTGCAGTTTGTTTCAAGGTTATGTTTTGAAACATGTTTGAGACATCTTCTTCAGAGTCATCCATGATCTCCTTGATCTTTTGTTGTCTTCTTGGTGACAATTCTTTGAATGAATTCAAGAATTTCAAATCTTCTAGTTGTAGGGTTGAGTCTACAGTTTCTTCAGGGGTTATTTCTTTGATAAACTTTCTCTCATGCCTTGGAATTGACTTTTGTAAATATTTCATCCAGACACAAGGATTATATCCTATTCCAGTCAAATCCTTTGAGTGCCTTTGCTCAGATAGCATCTTCTTCAATTGTTTGGATGATTTTCCAAAATAATCTAACTTCTTTTGATAATAGGCATTGTGTTCTTCAAGTTCAGCTATCATCAGTTCTTGATTTCTGATTGGTTCCTTCAATTCAACACAATCTGCAGCTCTACAACTTGCTTCATTGAAAAGTTCTTCATTGTCCTCTTTTAGACAACTGTAACCTTCCTCCAGTTCTTGTAGAATCTGCAGTTATTTCTCAGCATCTTCCACTCCAGCTAACAAAGCTTTAACATGTTTTCTTCCAATGTGATTATCTCTTCTAAGATCTTCATTTTCCTCTTGGAGTCTTTGGATTGCACTTAGCATGTCACTGGAAGAATCCTTTTCTGTAATATAACTTGATGATGATGAGCATACCTCTTCATCTTTAGCCATAAGACATATCAGGGCTTCTTCATCTGAGTCTGTAGAGTCTGAGTCCTCTAAATCTGCAGTTGACTTTTGAGAAGAAGAGGGACAGTCTTCCTGGTTTTTATCAAACTCAGAAAGTAGTGCTCTAATTCTCTCCTTGTCAAACTTTTTCGTTTTATCTTTCCTGAGTCTCTTTTCTTCATCAGTGTACTTCTCAGCTTTGGGATAAGGGCAATCATTGATGTAATGTCCTGGCTTTCTGCAGTTATAGCACAAATAAGTTGAGTTAGGTGCTGTAGATTTCACCATACTATCTTCCTTTGGTGTGAACTGCTTCTTCTTGGTCCATTTACCAAACTTCTTGAGCTGCTTTATGAAAAGAGCCAAGTCTTCATCATCAGAACTTGTAGCTGTAGGATTGTCAGCAACTAGAGCTGTAACCTTACTGCTGTCAGGTTTTTTTCTCCTGCTTATGTCAAATTCATAAGCTTTAAGGTCTGAGAAGAGTTCAAAGGTGGATATCTTAGATAAATCCTTTGATTCTCTCATACCAATGACCTTCATGTCCCATTCAGAAGGTAAGCCTCTGAGAACTTTCATGTTCATTTCTCTTTATGAGTACTCTTTACCAAGAGAGTCTAGCACATTGAGGATCTCAATGAATCTTGATTCAAACTTTTCAAGAGTTTCACCAGATTTCATCTTGAAGTTCTCAAATTTTGAACTGCTATCATGAGTTTGTTTTCCTTGATTTGTTCAGTTCCTTCACAAATCATTTCCAACTTTTCCCATATATCTTTTGCAGTTTTTGATCTTGCTAAATACAAATTTATCAAGTGAATGATAAATATTTTTCTTTGCAACATTGTCAAGGTTGGACCTTCTCTGGTCATCTTCAGTCCATTCCCTTCTGGGTTTGGGGATAATCTGAGCTAGTCCAGCTGACTGATCAGCTACAGTTTTGACCTTCACAATAGGTATAGGGCCATCCTCTATGATAGACCATATCTCATCATTCATTGCAGACAAATGTGCTTGCATTCTAATTTTCCATTCATCATAGTCCTCAGTAGAGAACATTGGAACTTTGGATTTCACCATCTTGGGAGTCATGCAAGTATGCAGGTGTGTTTTTCAAAAACCAAAAAGATCTAGCTAGGTACTGATCAAAGCAGTGGCAAGACAACTGCTCTGATACCACTTGTTGGTCCCTTAAAGTGGTCAAGGTCTAGAGGGGGGGTGAAGAGACCTTGAGTCCAAAATCAAATTTTCAAACTTTTCAAAAAAGGATGGATTCTAGAACCTTACAGTCGCCCTTTTCGAAGTTTAAAGTAACAAGTCTACAAGAGTTTTAGAAATTGGACCACAAAGGTTACAGCTGTAGACTAGCAAGTCTGCAGCTGCAGAGTTCAAAAACTTTGCAAAATAAACAAATCACTTGTAGACAAAATATCAGAGCAGTTCTCACAATTAAAATTGAATTGAGAATACTCTAATGTGCAGCGGAATAATGTGAGTGTTAATGAAAAATAATGTAAACTAGACTTAACAGTTGAGTGACTTATAAAAGTCTACAGCTGTAGAGTCAGTTTCTGTGAAAATCACAAGGGTTTTATGCACTTCAAGTTTCAAAACAATGATGAATGTAATAAGTAAATTAAATATGCAGTACAAGAATATAAAGAGCAATAAGTAAATAGACCAGGTTTGTAGTGGTTCAGTGTCTATAAAGAGATAACCTATATCTGTTGAGCCTTTAGATTTATATTGTCCCTTGTTGATGTGCTACTCGAGCTAGCAAGTGACGCTATTTAAATTTACCACTTCAAGTTGAAGATATGTTGATAATTCGACATTCATCAATTTGAGGGCTGGTAGATAATTTGACGTTGACAAGCTTGAAAATACGTGATCAGCAACAATGGGCGGACCATTAATTGAAGTTAGTGGCCTTAATTTTTAGATTATTCGGGACACAAGGGATCTTCGCGGGCAAGACTGCTAATTTTTTGTTCTTCTTGAGTCGCAAATAGCTTCAGTAAATAAGGTGACTAGTTTTCTTTTGTGTTGTCAATTTATATGCTAGGCTTCTTGGTAACCATTCTGAAGACGAGCCAATACCTTATTTCTAACTTATTCTTCTTGTCAGGCTATCCGAGTTGGCAAGTAGTAAATGTTGGTCCCAAGGCAGGTTTTAGGATAAGGAAACCCTAAGTTAAGTCTAGAAGGGGGGGGTTGAATAGACTTGAGGGATTTCAAAACCTTTTTCTATTTTAGGCTTATTTTAAAAACAACAGACAACTTAGAGAGTGTCTGGTTTTGAAAATTGTGCGCTGTGTATTTTAGTGAGGAAATGTTTTAATTAAAACCCATTTAGTGATTTGTGCACAGATAAGAACAGAAAATAAAGAACACAAGACACAGGGGATTTATAGTTGTTCGGACAAAAAGGTCCTACTCCACTCTCCACAATCCAACTGGAATTGTGGGGCTCTCCACTAACTTCTCTCACTCACTCACTCACAAACTTTGAGAGTACTACTCTCTTACAATCAGTCAATGCTTTAATGACAATCGACTTCTAACAGCTTCTATAAAGTTTACAAAGGATAGATATGAATAAATGGTGTTGAGTGCGAGTAAGGATTTTAACAGAGTTTTGGTAAGCTTAAATGCGTGTAGATCGATACTTGAAATCATCACTGGCACTCTAATTTATACGGTCAAATAACTAGCCATGTGAGATTGGCTCGAAATTTGAGATCCTATAAATTCGGAATCAATCAATCATAAGGATTGATTTAATTTCTTTCCTGATTCCCGGAAGTCTTCGCAATCTTCAATCAATCAAGTTTGTCCTCTTGATTGATTGATCTTCTATTCTGGGAATCCTTTCTTATTATCGCAAGTCAACTCTTAGTGTGATTCCAAAGAATCTGGGCGGAGCGTAAGACTCCAGCTGATCTGTCTCCTCAGCTGGTGTATCGGTCTGCTGATACTTGGACCTCAGCTGATGTGCTGGTCTGTTGATGTGCACCTCAGTTGATCTTCTGAACCTCGTCTGGAAACCTTGATCCTCGGTCCTAGTCTTGTCTGCGACGTTCTCAACTGATCATCTGACATCAGCTTATCTTCTGACATCAGCTGATCTTTTGATATCAGCTGATCTGACTCTTCTGATGTTCTACTCCAGATATTCCAATGTCAACTGCTCAGGTCTTCTATCTTCTGGAACTTGCTAAGTCTTCAAAGCCTTAGCTGGTCTTCTTCTCTATGATAGCCTTGGATCTTCTACGCAGCAAGGTTTATTCCCCCTTACTAAAACCTATCTAATCCTAACTATTCATCAGCTGACTAACAGGTTCAGCTGGTCCTATTACAAGCTGATTGGTTTATCATATCATCAAAACATCTAACAAGAATATCCTAACAAATTCCCCCTTTTTGATGATATCAAAACTAACTCAGTTGATCTCAACAGATAAACATATTAAATCTAGATCAAATAGGACAGAAAAGAAGATCCTTAGATAAGATCCTTTGATAGAGAACAAATAACAGCTGACAACAAGAAGTTGTCTGGAATATAATACTTCATTAAACATCAGAAAAAAAAAAGTTACAGGCAAGTCAGAAACCTACCCACAGCTGACTCAGCTGGACTATTACACCAAAGCTTTTCTGGAGTTGATTGGAACCTGCATCCAGTCGAGAAACCTCTTCTCAATGGCTTTCAGGATAGGCACTAATGTATCACGAAGAGTTGAGAGGAAACGAGTCACCATGTCCATCCAGATCCTTCAAACTACTCCCCAGTCGAGATTTCCACTGTCATCAGTGGGTGATGGAAAGAGTTCAAGCTCGGGAAGTTCAGGTTGGGCACTGAGTTTGACCATAACCCCAGTGATGAACTTGAAGAAAACTGGATAGTTCTTCTTCAACCATTCTCTGAATTCTCTATTTTTCTCGTCAGCAGACCTAGCATCCTCTCCTCTAAGCACATAAAACAAAATGAATGCTCTAGCCTTGATGGTTCTCCAGAGTGAGATCATGGCTTCGTTCATGTCTGAAGTGAAGATCTCAATAGATCCATCAATCAGAGGCTCGTCTGATCCAGGAACAAACTTACCTTTCAGTCTGCTCTGGGGCACTACTCTAACCTCTTTCTTCAGCCTCCGTTGATAGTGTCTCTCCAACTGATTGTCCATCTCCCGCTCATGTCTTTTATTTATCTGCTCTGGAGTCTCTTTCTCTGCCATCTGAATCTCTCTGGCAAGCTTCTCATCAAGCTCAGCGTTCATGATACGCTTCTGCTTTTCCCTAGCTTCAACAACCAATTCTTGCCTCTGCATAGCCTCAGCCATCTTCTGATCTCTCATCTCCTGAGCCCGCTGCTGTGCCAGATTCCGAGTATTAACATACTATTCAACACTTTGAATCCTGGCTGACAGGACACCATTGTTGTCCACCAACAGAGCCCTCAGGGATGCCATCTCGGCCTTTAAGGAGGCAGTCACAGCTTGCAGAGCAGCAATATCAGCTGAGTTCTTCTCTTCCCCCTTTTTGATATCATCAAAAGTAGACGAAGAGGGAAGTAAAGTGGGAAGCTTATCAACTGCATCTTTGAGGTCTGCTTGGTCATCTTTGCACTCAGCAACTTCTCTTTCCAGATTAGCAGTCAGCAACTTGATCTTGTCCGATTCCGCAGAGAAGGAGGCATAGCATCATCAAGAAAAGCCTTGGCATCTTGTTCAATCCTCTTGTGAGTAAAGAACAGTTCCTTTCTGGTGACATACAAGCTATCCACAAGAGCATCCAGTAGCTTGTTCCGGTGGTCCAATAACACTTGGTGGACATGCTTCTCAATAAGAGAAGGAGCAGCAGACTTGGCCGCCAGCAGAGTGGCCTTGACTTCTCTAATGTGATCATCAAAATATTCTTTAATCTTATTTAATACATCAGGAGTCACCTGGTCATCTTGAGAGATGGCAAAGTTCTCTACTGATGGGATGAACTCTGACTCTGTTGTTAAAGGGCAATCCAGTGCAACCCCATCCTTGAGCAGCAAAGCACGAGCTACCTTCCGAAGACCTTCAGGAGAGGTCAGCTGTGATGGTGCATTAACCTCCAAGGAATCCATCAGAATCTCTTCCCATGTAGTGAAGGTAGCTTCACCCATTTTCTTCACCAATTCTAAAAAGAATGTAACGGGACCCTCTCTCGCCTGAGCCCATGCGAGGCCATCAGCTAGCAGGTCTTGGTAAGCTGGGTAAGGGTTTAATTCTTGGATATATAGGGAAAGATGAGCAAGGGCAGTGATGATTATTCCTCGTTCAAGAGGCCCTTTCGAACGGAGGTGAGATAGTCTAGCTTGTTGAGCAAGGTCAGTTGGTGAGTTAGGGGTGTCAAGGTCGATGGGTTGAGGTTGAGAGGGGTAGGGGTCAGCTGATGGCTCACCAGAGGCAGCTACCTCCTCTGTTTCATTGCCAGCTGGGTTTTGAGAGGGTGAGGGGTCAGCTGGAGGTGTGGAGTGTGTAGAGGGTTGGGATAATGGGGATTCATGAGGTGAAGGGGTTTGTGAGGGTGTATGTGGGGGATCAGATGAGGGAGTATGTTGTGCTGACATGATTGGCTGAGCCTCGATAGGTGAATCGGTTGGATCTGCTTCCTCAGAAGAATGAATTACTTCTGTTTCAGCAACAGACGCCTCTGCTGAAACATCCTCTTCTTCATCAGAGTAAGAGGCAGGCATTTCCTCTGAGCTGGTTCCCTCTGCTGATTCTTCCTCTGCTGGTTCCTATTCTGCATCAGTAGGCTCATCTACAAGCAGAGTAGCTCTTGCAGCTGATGATGTAACAGCTGGGGATTTCTTCTTCAAACTGCTCAAAGGAGCAGTACATCCTCATCATCCTCATCAAAGGACAGCTTCCTTTGAACTGGTGTGGTGTCCCTCTTTGACTTCTTACTTTTCTTACCCCCTCCAGCAGGCTTAGTAGCCTTCCTCTTATGCTTCTTCCCAGTATCAGTAGAAGGTCTTGTAGCAGCTGCTACTGGATCAGCTACTGAATCTGAATCAGCATCTCCTAGGACTTCAAGATTGCTTCCCCTGAGGAACTTGGAGTGATTGTAGTCAATAATCCACTCACTTTTCCATTTATGCTCTGGCAGCAAATGTCTCAAGATTAGAGTAATCTTGGTTGCCATAGAACATTTTGACTTCAGCTTGTAGAACTTCTGTCCGTTCACAATCTCAGAAGCACACCTCTTCCACTCCTGCTCCAGTCGAAACCACAGCAGACTCACCCAGTCTGCTGAACTTCATCAAGAATGGTGCGAGCCACACATAGGCGGAGTTTGGTCAAAGCATCCAAACTCCCCTGCTCTGCAAGGATGACTTTGTTCACAATATCCATCAGAAATCAATACCTTCTCCTCAGCATATTCTTCTTCAAATTTGAGGTCTTGTTCCTCTGACTACTTCTTGCCATCACCTGGAACGTGATCAAGTGTTCAGATTCCTTGTAGGTGTGGGGTAGGACACCAGTGGAGGAAAAAATTTGGGCAGCAACCTCTTTGGACAAAACTATTGGCATACCATCCACAAAGGGATCCAATAGAGTTAGCGCTGAACTGAGCCTTAAGCAAGAAATGGAAGGCGTAGAAGTTCAGGGTCTTGTTGTGTGGAGGCATCAGAGAAACGAAAGTCCGCAGGTTGAGAGATTGAAGAAGATCCAGAATCTCTTTGATCTCCGAAACTTGTGTCGTCTCAAAATCGACACACATCTCAGCATACATCTTGTCGAGCATTTTTTTCATTGCGTTATCATCCATAGCTCTAACACATATTTTAGACGCACAGAGAAACTTGCAGAAATGAGAGTAAGATAGAATGATTTTGGAGCGGAAAGATTTTGTTGGTCCCGAAACGAGTTAAATCAGTGTACTGGGGGAATACACTGATGTAAGATTTTTCTGAAGACTCAGAAAAATACACTTACACGCTCATTCAGGAAGATCCTGATGCTACTCAGCAAAACTGATAGTCCACAGGGGCAGCAGGGACAAGTCAGTAATGGAGTAAGATAGACTGAGTGTGAGTAATGTGCTCGGAAGCACAGTAGAGAGAAAAAACCTACTGACTGCTCGGAAGCAAGTCAATTGGATTACTATCTCAGTAATCTAGAGTACGTACGGAATGTGAGCCCTTAGTTTCTACTCATTTTCGCTTCTGAAAACTTTTCTCTGAGTTTGCTTAGTAAATTGGTGGTTAAGGCTGGTGCACAATATTATGACTCGGGATGATTGATTCAGCCTGAAGATCAAACCAATGCAGTATGCTCAGTTTAATATGAATGACAATTAAGATCCTGAACACGAATGTAAATCAACACACAAGGGTCTTTTTAACGTGGTTCGGAGATAACCAACTCCTACGTCCACAGCCTGATTTAACAAGAAGCTACCCTCAAAACCCTGAGGATAGGTGCTTGGTTTTTACGTGCCAAGGGACACGAATAGCCAACTTTCTCTCTTAGGAACTGACCCCTGGGCGTTTTACAAGTTCCAGTCCTTCTAACCAACCAATCTCACACCGTGAGTGGTTTGGTATTCATAGTTTCCAACTAAGTATAGCCCTAGCAATACAAAGCAATGCTAAAGATAAGAGCTATCAAGACTAATCAAATATAGAGTGAATCCTACTACAACACTAGGGAAATTTAATTGCAGAGTGTTGTTCAAAGTATGCTTTGAGTGCTTGGATTCTTGAGAGCTTTCGCATGGAAATTTTCCGTTAGCCTTGAATGGGTGCAAGGCTCTCTGCATTTATAGGCAAGATTCAAAATATATCCGTTGGAGGAGATCTACCCAAATCTTTCCTATTTTAAGGTGGTTGCAGGCTAGATGTACTATTGACCTAATTGCCATGCTTAATCTGGCAATTTTTGTCCCGCCGCCTGCAACTCTGAGACACATTAAATGCCGCATTAACTGCTTCGCAGACTCCGTATATGTGTGTCGAAAGATCATTGGCTCTCCGTTCAAACGGCTAGTTGACCATCTGACACTTGTCCTTTCCTCGTACATTCAATACTCCGAGTCTCTTGTCATTTACTCAGCATGAATGTTTGTCTTTAATGGAGTCCACTGACATTCTCTTTGTCTCTCAGGTGTTAACATAAATGTTAACTTTCCCACAGCATAAATAACCTTTTTGCTTTGGACTTACATGGATCAGGTAAACTGAACCAAGGCCTAAGTCAGGTCTTACGAGCATTCGGCTCTGCCTGATAGGTTATTCAGCCCAGTATGTGTACCCTTTTTGCTTTGGACTTACATGAGTCAGATAAACTGACTCAAGGCCTAAGTTATGTTTTACGAGCATTCAGCTCGGCTTGATAGGTTACACAACTCTTCACTGACTAGGTTCTGTCCTGAGCATGCTTAGTGTACTCAGTAGAAACATCAGTCAATGGTTCTCCGGATTGTCTTCAGGATGGATCTTCAAGCATCGGTCTTCAGCTTCAGTTCAGGCAATCTTCAGCAAGACTGACTCTGACCTTCTTCAGGGCAAGTAGCACTTCAGACTTCAGGCAATTGGGTCGACTCCAATATTCTTCAGTCTTCAATACGTTCCCCCTGAACTGAATCCCTAACCTGACTATCCTGAACTAGACAATCATGACTAACTGTACTTAGGTAAATCATCAGGGGTTTTGGGATCTAATCAAAACACTCAGATTATCCCAAAAATTTCCCCCTTTTTGATGATGCCAAAACCCTTAAGAAAATTCCTATCCATCTATACAATCAACTGACTTAGTCAGTGAAAATAGTTCAGTACCTCCTGACAAACTAGGCACTTAGTCTATAAGATGGAAACAAGGAATGGGTTTGTACAGTTCTTATAAGGATACAGAAAAGTAAATTCAGGAGTCAACAAGAAGTTGTACTCAGGAAATAAAATAACTTCATTGATTGATATAAAAGTTACAAAGTATCCTGAAGCTATTACAAAATTTCCTGAACAACTAACTCCTGAGCTAGCTAAACTTCATCCTTATCCCACACAGCCTGAGGAATTTCATACATCTCCAAGACAGGGTTTAGGATCTGCTTCATCCTGTTCTGGTCACCAACTGCACCGGCAACGCGTCCTATCCTGACGACTTCTTCTGATATTGTCTTCCGGTCCAGTTGCTTGGAGTTCCTGAAGAGTGGAGGAGGATATTTGATGAATTCTGGCGGAGCGATCTCAACTTCTGCTATATCAGCATGTCTGATAATTTTGGCCCAGAGATCAGGATGCTCTTGCGCCATCCAGTTGTGGAGAATGACATCTTTATCTTCATTCAGATCATCCCATAATCGCACCACGTAGAATAGATATGCCCATCTATTCCGGATTGGAATCCAAACCTCCAACAAATCCACAGGAATGAAATCCTCAACCATCTGAAGTGGAGGAGGGCCCTGACCTGGGTTGACAACCATCTTCCTCCGAGATCCAGAAGGCACAGACTTTTGTTTCTGAACCTGCGAAGTCAAGTACTCATTGGATTCTTTCAGCCTTTGGATCTGATTGAGCAGTGAAATCGCCTTCATCTTCGCTTGCTTCTCCAACTCAGTTATCACCACCTTCTTCTTAGTTGTTGTTCTAGGGTGAAGTCCTTCCTCCAATTCAGCAAAAAGTGGAGCCAGCGTAGGATCCACAGAGGACTGCTTCAACCTCTTTGGATCAGATCCTTCGGTCTTAGTGGCTTGGGCATCAGCGGCAGCAGCTGATCTAGTTCTCTTCTTGTCCTGAGCTCTCAGTTCAGGGGGGAAGATCTTCTTCTTTCCTTTGCCAATTTGCTTCTTTCCTTCCCCCTTTTTAGCATCATCATCGTTGATTTTTGTTACAACCTCCTCAACTGAACCAGCCAAAATGGCGAACTGATCGCCCAACTCCTGTTGTTTGCCCTGAATATGCCCGATCTGATTTGTCATTCCTCTCAGATCGCCACTGAGCCTAGAGACCGCCTTATTATGCTCCAACTTCAGTCTGCCCTCAAAATCTCCCATCCTGGAGTCCAAGGCTCGCTTAATCTCCTCCTTTTCCTGCTCAGACATTTCACTCAGAAGTTCAGCCTTCAGTTCACCTTTGAGCTGAGCCATCTTCTCATCAATCAGCTGAGCAACCCTCTCCTTCAGCTGCTGATCAAGAAATTTATTCAGCTTTTCATCCTGCTCAGCTAGCAGATTTGCAGTCATTTCGTTACAGCTCTGAACTGACTCCTTTGCCAGCTGACATACTACTTCGATCCAAACTGCGTGATTTGTCTCAGTCAGGACAAGGACATCCTCGGCAATGGCAAAGCCTTTGACCATCATCTCGTGATCCCGGTTCACTTTCGTTAGTCGTTGATTGATCAGTACAGCTGCTCGACTGTAGCGATGAATTTTCTTGTTTTGGATTGTGAGTTGGCGACGGATGGAAGTCAGGTCCCGCTGCCATGCTCCTTTCCTCTGAATCTTTTTTCTGGGAACACGGACAAGACCACGTGAACCCTCTCCTGAAGCCTCTGCAGCCCCGGGTCCAAGGGGTGCGTCATCGGCCGGTGCACTGATCACAGCAGTCGCACCTTGCTGATCGGTCTCAGCAATCACAATCACTTCCTTCTCCTTCTCCTTCTCCTTTTCCTGAACCTCCATCTCCTGAGGCAACTCCACCTCCTGACCTTCAGCAACCAGAACTAAAGCCAATTCCATTCCAACACCTTCTCCTTTAGGCTCAGTAGCCGGAGCCTCAGGATAAATTCTCCTCACGGTTTTGACAAAGTCGGCAATTTTAATCAGATGGTGGAGAGAATTTACCTCAAAGTGATCAAACAAAACTGCTTCTTCATCAGCCAGCTTTTCCCATCCTTTCATCTCGCCCAGCTGACCTAGTTCAGGCCAAGTGGCACTCCGGATCATTGCATATGTGCGGAGCTGCACCACTGCCTCCTTCTGAGTTGGGGAGAGATTAGGGAATCTCCTATCAATCACGTCAGCTGCCCTTCCCCTTGCCACGACCTCAAAGTCAGGTAGAATAGTCTCATCAGGCACAGGGAATGGCCAAGGTGATTCAGCCTGCTCAACTTCAGCCTCCTTCTCAACAACCTCTATCCTCCCTTCATCACCTTTACTACTTTTGCTACTGGCAGCATCCTCAGCATCAGCAATGGGTTCCCCCTGATCCTCATCTGATTGGGCCTCCATGCCCTGATATTCAGAAACTACATTCAGGATCTGATCCTCTGCCAAGTCTTGTGCAAGGATAAATGGCGTCGAATCTAAGGGTGCAGCATCCGGAACAGCAGCAATGGGGACAACCTCTAGGGCAGTCTGAATAGGTTCCCCCTTCGGAGCTACTTGCTGAGTTTCTTTTTCAGCCTGAGATGACTCTTTCTCAAGCTGAGATTCCTTTCCTTCCACCATCTTCTTAGATCCTCCTGAGCCAGGAGTTCAGTTTAGGTTCAGAAGACTTGGTGAGTAACTCCTCAGCTGGCTTTTGAACCTTGTCTCCAGCAGGCTTTCTCGCCAGAGCCTTGACGCCCGTGGTCGCCTGAGCCTTGCTCGCCTGACCCTTCTTCAAGGTTCTGCTCCTCTTCTTCTTCTTCCCACCAGTATCTTCAGAAAAGGTTCTGAAGATATCCACCTTAGCTGAAATATCTATGGACTGAGCTAGATCCACATCCCCAAGAGCCAAAGATTCCAAGATCAGAGAGATCTTTGTCCCAAAATGCATTTTGGACTCGAATGTGGCCAGACCTTCAGGAAAATACTTGATCTTCTTGGTCTCAGCCACCAAAGTTTGAAGAAAGTATTCCTCCCAGTTGAATTTATGCAACGAGGCATCCTTGATAGCCATCATTATGTTAAGCTTCGGCCTAGAGATCTGCTCCAATCCTCCAGCAATTCCCATCACTCCCTGACTAGTCAGGTCGAAGAAGTGACGACTGGGTGCCCTCAGCATGGATTTATTCAATCCTGCCTTCAGAGGAACTTCACTATCACAGAGAGAGTTGAGATAGTCTTTCTCATCCCCAACCCCATACTCCAGGGGATTTCTTGCAGCATCAGGAAGACTGAAAAGCTCCTTGATATTTTACCTGAGGTTGATGGTGACCCAACTCCTCTTCAATTCGTCTTCACCATCCTTCTGCTTCACACAAGAGGACAAAGGGATGCAAGACTCACATTCCTTTTTATCCTTATTTTGCTCCATCTTCAAGTAAAATGCAGCAACAAGTCTCGGGTGAAGCTTCTGGGGCTTTGCAGTAATGAATCGAAGAAGCCCAGCATTCTCGAATAATTCCTTCGTGGACATAATATATGGGTGCTTAGAAGAGAAATCACCAACAGGTTCCCAACAAACCTTGCCTTTTAGATGGAAAATATTTCCAAAGAAAGTATCCACAGAAGGAGATGCCATAAGAGGATTTGAAGATATGAAGCAAATCAATTTGTAGAGAGAAATATAGTAAGAAAATATTTAAGTGCGTAAAGGTCGCAATGACAAAAACTTCCCTTATTTATACAAAAATTCAGTTTTAATCGGACGGCTCAGAAATCGTGACGTATGAGTTCCAATGGTTAAGATTAAAACGATTGAAATGCATGGATGGGGATTGTGCCTTTTTGGTTTTCAAAGTTAACGATTCAAAAACTTTATCGGAAACCGTTCCCGCCTACTTTGCATTAAATGCGCATTAAAGCATGTCCGTATTTAATTCAAATTATTGCATTAAATAATAACTGAATATTAAATGAACGGTTAAGATTGGGTGACAAAATAATTTGATTTGACAATACTGCAAACAGTATCAAGGATGATGTAAGCAAGATATGAAGACTGAAAATAAATTAGGAAACGTACCAGTCAGTCAGATTTGTACTCTGACTGATACCACATGTGACCTATCAGGATGACAAGTCCTGAATTCAGTGTCCTAAATCTTAATCAGTCTATACTGATCATCCTTTCATACTGAATGTTCCCCCTTCAACCATTCACTCTCTCTACAATTCATTCATCCTGATCCTTAGTTAGTCATTCCCCCTGACCTAATGCATTCAGAACTGAGATTCAAATTGAATCTCCTAAGCCTGGGTCAAGGAGTCCTAACTCTACTGACAACTCAACAAACCTGGTTTCAGGCAACGCCTTAGTCAGGATGTCACCTCTCTGTTTGTCAGTAGGGACCCTCTCCATCCTGATATCCTTCTTCTCAACATGATCTCTTATAAAGTGATGCCTGATGTCTACATGCTTACACCTTATGTGTAAGACTGGGTTTTGGAATATGGCAATGGCACTATTGTTGTCACAATAAATTGGGACTTCAGTGGCCTCTATTTGGTAGTCTCTCAGTTGTTGCTTCAACCAAAGGATTTGGGAACAACAACTGCCTGCCACCATATACTCAGCCTCAGTAGTAGACGTTGCAACACTGCTTTGTTTCTTAGAAAACCAAGAGATCAGTTTGCTACCTAGAAACTTACATGTCCCTATAGTTGATTTCCTATCAAGCCTACAACCTCCATAATCTGCATCTGAATAGCCACTCAGTTCTATGTTGTCATCAGAGGGATACCAAAGTCCTAAATTGACTGTACCTTTCAGGTATTTCAATATCTTTTTGGAACTCTCTAGATGACTCTTCTTCGGATCAGACAGATACCTTGCACAAACTCCGACAGCATAAGTGATGTCAGGACGACTTGCAGTCAGGTACAATAAAAGATCCAATCAGTGCCCTATATTCAGTCTGATTCACTGAGGTCCCCTCCTTGTCAGGATCTAGCTTCTCATTTGTGTTCATAGGAATACGTGAGACTTTGCTGGTCTGAACTTCTGAATCAGGTCCCTCGCATACTTGGACTGATTTATGAAGATTCCGGAGTCAGATTGCCTGACTTGAAGACCTAGAAAGAAGTTCATTTCTCCCATCATTGACATCTCAAATTTTCCAGTCATCAGCTTGGAGAATTTCTCACAAAACTTCAGATTAGGAGATCCAAATATTATGTCATCCACATAAATCTGAACCAAGAGAATGTCCTCCCCTTCGGATATCCTAAAGAGGGTCCTGTCCACTGTTCCTTTCACGAACCCGTGGTCTATCAAGAAATGGGAGAGTGTATCATACCAAGCCCTGGGAGCTTGTGTCAGGCCATAAAGAGCTTTCTTCAGGTGATAGACCTTGTTACCAACTTCGAACCCTGGATGTTGTTCCACATAAACCTCCTCTTTCAGTACATCATTACGAAAAACACTCTTTACGTCCATCTGATACACCGTGAACTTCTTGAATGTTGCATAAGCCAAGAACAGCCTGATTGTCTCTAACCTTGCGACCAGAGCAAAGGTCTCATCATAGTCGATCCGTTCGGCGTGAGAGTAACCCTTTGCCACTAGTCTGACCTTGTTTCTGACAACAACATTCTTCTCATCCCTCTTGTTATTGAAGACCCAATTGGTGTCAATAACATGTTGACGCCTAGGTCTTTCAACTAACTCCCAAACCTGATTCCTCTCAAACTGATTGAGCTCATCCTGTATGGCTAGGATCCAGTTGGGGTCAGCAAGAGCTTCTTCTATGTTCTTAGGTTCCTGATCACTCAGGAAGCAGCAGAACATAGCACTCTCTCCAAAAGATAACCTTGTCCTGACCCTCTCATTGACATCACCAATGATGTCAGCCAATGAGTGATCATCTTGCCAGGTTCTCCTACTGACCGCTGCACTGGGAGCTGCTGACGTTCCCTCGCCTGATCCTGAAATGTTAGTCTCGACAATAACAGGCAAAGAAGGAGAACAAGCAAGAACAGGGGACACTGAGTCATTTCCTGAGGGTTGGCCAATGTCAGGGACATTGTTTCCCCCTACAGAGTTGGACTCACTAACTGTCTCAGGTGCAGAAGCATCATCACCGATAGTACGTACCTCAGGTTGAGTCTGAGACTCAACATTCTCCGAGGCTGTGGCTTGCTGAGGGTTGGCTTGAGGTCCATCCTGATCATCATCATCATCATCCCATCCCTTGGGAGCACTCACAAGTTTGATCTTGAATTCAGGATTCTTCAGGCTCAGTCTTGTCACCCTCTTGGTAACCCCCTCAGTGTCAGGACTCGGAACCTATTTTCTACGCACTGATGCAGTCTCATCAAACACAACATGAGGTGTTTCCTCCACACAAAGGATCCGACAGTTATACACCGTGAAAGCTTTGTTGACTGAGGAGTATCCTAAGAAAACTCACTCATCAGACTTGCTATCAAAGGTTTTAAGCTGGTCTTTCCCATTGTTCAGGATGAAACACTTACACCCAAAAATATGGAAATAGGAGATGCGAGGCTTTCTTTTATTCCAAGTTTCATAAGGTATCTGAGCATGTTATTTGTTCAGCATAGATCGGTTCTGAGTGTAGCAAGCAGTATTGATTGCTTCAGCCCAGTACTTCTTGGGCAGTCCTGACTCAGCCAACATGGTCCTGGCAGCTTCCTTCAGGGTCCGGTTCCTTCTCTCAGCTACCCCATTCTGCTGAGGGGTCCTGGCTGCAGAAGTCTCTTGAGCAATACCAAGGTCAGTACAAAAATCAATTATAATTGAGTTAATAAACTCAGTTCCCCGATCTGATATGATCCTGATGATGCTCTGACCCTATTCAGTACTCAATTTCTTGAGTAACTCTGGAAGCTTGACCTGAGTCTCCTTCTTGTTCAGCAAGAAAATAACCCATGTGTACCTGGAATAATCATTAACAACAACAAGGGTATATTTCCTACCATTCATGCTGACAGGAGTAATTGGACCAAAGAGATCCATGTGCAGGAGCTGAAGCACTCTGTTAGTTGAGAAGGCATATTTCTCCTTGATTAAGCTTTGGTTTGCTTGCCTTCCTGACATGCTCCGCACACGTGGTCTTTGCTAAAAACTTCATTAGGTAGACCCTCTACAAGAGAAAGTCGAGAGATTTTGTTAATAATCTTGAAGTTTAAGTGAGTCAAGCGTTTATGCCTAAGCCAACTGAGCTCAGATGAGCTCTTAGCGACCAAACAAGTTTCAGGAGAGCTGCTCTTAAAGTCAGCAAAATAAACGTTGCCTCTCTTGACACCTGTAATCCGAACCTGCAGTGTAGATTTGTATTTCACAAGGCATATGTTAGATGAAAACTCTACACTATAACCACAGTCACAAAACTGACTGACCGAAAGCAGGTTATGCCTAAGACCCTCAACATATGAAACATTAAGCACTTTAACAGAACCAACAATAAGGGTACCGAATCCTCTGGTGAAACCCTTAGAGTTATCACCAAAGGTTACCTGCGGGCCTTCCTGAGCTACGTAGTCCTGAAGGAGATCACAAAATCCGGTCATGTGCCTGGAGCACCCTGAGTCCAAGTACCAATCCTTCATCAGATTGGGTCCTACAGTGCCAGCCATACCCTTCGGGATCCAGATTTGATTAACAATTCTGATGGCATCAGAAGTGTAAATCTGTCTCCCAGTAACATCAACATACATTGTCCTCTTCTTCCTTTGTGCCTGGGAAGTTGAGGGTGTATGGGTGTCTGCCTGAGTCTCAGGAGCCCTGGATTGATTCCTGGGGGCGGGCCTCCTGTTCCTTCTTGGCCTGGGTGAATTGGGCTGAGGTCTGTCCTGAGAAGGAACAGCTCGGGCCTGACCTCTAGGCACTTGAGGTCTGGCCTGAGTGTTATTGGAGTCAGGTCTCCATTGCCTTTTAGGGGCCATTTGGTTTGTCCTTCTCCTCTGAGGATTGGGACGCTCCTGATGGGCCCTTTGCCCTATCTGAGGCCTCTGGACCTTAGTAGTCCTTGGCCTTGCCTGAGGCCTCCTCTGACCAGAGTTCCCTCTGCCCTGAGTATTTCTAGGCTGAGCCTGAGAAGTACTTGGGGATGAGTTCTTTCCAGCCTGAGGGTTCCTAGGCTGAGCCTTGGAGTTCCCTTGGTCCTTCTTCCTCGACTCAGGATGAGGAGCCTGGACCTTTCCCTTAGGTTTTGGCCTAGATTCCTCAGTCCTTTGCCTGACAGGTTCAGCAGGCATTTTCTCCTTCCCTTTGCCTTTATCCTGATAAGCAACACTGGGGCCTTTATCGTCAGTTTGGGCAGGGACAAACTTTTTCTAAGAGTTGCTCCCTAAAGAACCTCTCTTCTTCTTGCCCTTTGGGTCTTTAGAGGCATCATAGCCTAACCTAGCTTTGGCACCATCGGTCAGCTGAGAGAAACTTGTTAACTCATCAACCACTTGGGAAGATGTGTGTAACTTCTTCAGCTTTTCCTCAAGGCGCACATTTTCTCTTTTCAGGGCCTCAAGCTCAGTGGTGTACTGAAGCACCAGTTTCTGATGAGCATTCTCTTTTAAGATCAGCTCAAGATCCCAAGCAGTTTGCTCAGCACTAAGGCGCGCTTGCCACTCAGTTTCGAACATCCCTCTCAGAGTAATTCGCTCAATCATTTGCTGTTCCTGAGCAAGGAACTGATCAGTGTCATGAGTCTCAATCAGCGAGCTGATTATAGCATTGAGTCTTTCAACCGCCACTGGAGTTTCATCATGCCTGTTCCGG
Organism: Prunella vulgaris; assembly: GCA_026898435.1. Classification (NCBI taxonomy): domain Eukaryota; kingdom Viridiplantae; phylum Streptophyta; class Magnoliopsida; order Lamiales; family Lamiaceae; genus Prunella; species Prunella vulgaris. The sequence continues at coordinate 5,280 of JAPKLY010001958.1, read as the reverse complement.
GCATGAAGCAACTCTTCCTGGAGGTTTACTAGTCTCAGTGCTTCCTCAGTATCCCTTACTCTGAGAGACTCAGTTAGCCGATCATTCTCCCCACTCAGTTGTGCATTCACATCCACTATGTGAATATGAGTCTCCTGCAGCCTTGAGAAATCAACCATCAATTGCTCTAGGGCGAGCTGAAGGTCGAGTTCTCCTGCTGAGTCTGAGCTAAGCTCAGGTGCGTGATCAGGAGAAGAGGCAGAAAAACATACCTCATCATCTGCCATCAGGCAGAGATCATCATACTCCTCATCGGAGAAGAGTTCAGGGGACCGGCGTCCTGGGCCATCTGAATCTGAGGAATCCTCAGCAAGCATAGCTTTCCGGTCTGATGCTCTAAGCTCTCTCTTCGCTCTCCGATCTTCTCTCTCTCCAGCGTTGAGCTCCAGACAATCACACTGATAATGTCCGGTCTTGTGGTAGTGGTAGCACTGATCTACATCAGAAACACCCTTTTTGTCAGTGTACCTTTTATCAGATGACTCCCTCCTGCTCCATGATGATCGTTCAGGTTTGGAGCTCGATCTTCTGGGATCAGCATCATCTCTCCTCTTCTCATCACTGCGCCGCTCAGGCTCCTCTCTCTCTCTCCTGGAATCTGAACCCCTCATTTCTTCCCTCAGGGGGCTCGATCTCCTAGGACTGGAATACCTGCGATCACGGGAGTCAGTATAAAACTTCTTATACCTACCGAAACGAGAGTTCAGCTTCTCGAATCTCCGTGCCATCAGGCTGTACTCTAGGGCTAGCTCATCCTTGCTCAAATCTCTGAGTGATTTCGAGCCAGATCCAGCCTCAGGATCAAGAGTAGCTTTAAGAGCCACGCTCTTTTCCTTCTCAGGTGTCTTCTCCTCACTCACCTCCTCACTGATAGCACCTTTCTTCTTCCTCTTATCGAGGTCGAATTCCAGAGTCTTTAACTCTGAGAATAGGTGAGAGTAAGGAATATTTGTGAGGTCCTGAGTGTTCTTCAATAAGATCACTCATGTGTCCCATTTTTCAGGGAGACAGTTCAGGATTTTAGACGACACCTCCCTCTTGGGAAAGTCCTTCCCAAGGGTTGCTAGCTCGTTCATCATCTTAATAAACCGAGCTTCCATCTGATCGATGGACTCTCCTTCCAACATCCGAAAGGCCTCAAACTTCCTAATAGCAAGATCTCTCTTGTTCTCCTTGATCTTCTCTGAGCCCTCACTCATCTCCTTCAGTGCATCCCAGATCTCCTTCGCAGTTGTCAGATGCATGAGCCTAACCGAGTTCTCGTAAGAAACGGTGTGGAGTATAATGTTCTTCGCAACATTATCCAGTCTGACTTGCTTAATCTGATCAGATGTAAGCGCGGACCTCCCCACAGGCTCATCTCCGGCAGCCGAAACAGGGACATTACCAGCTACGGGCCAGGTGGTCTGAAGATTCCTCATAAATCTGATCGGACCATGCTCAATCACCTGGGGCATCTGATCATGGATGGAGTAGAGATGTGCAAGGACCCTGAATTTCCAATAATCATAATTATCAATAGAGAATTCAGGAAGATTGCCTTCGAGGTGTTTAGAACCGGATGCTATGAATGCAAGTTTTTAAAAACAAGATCAGTTCAGTTGACCACCAAAAGTTTCTCCTTAGAAACTGTTGGTAAACAAAGTCAGTGACCTTTTGAACCACTGCTCTGATACCACTTGTTGGTCCCGAAATGAGTTAAATCAGTGTATGGGGGAAATACACTGATGTCAGATTTTTCTGAAGACTCAGAAAAATACTCTTACACGCTCAGTCAGGAAGATCCTGATGTTACTCAGCAAAACTGATAGTCCACAGGGGCAGCAGAGATAAGTCAGTAATGGAGTCAGATTGGCTGAGTGTGAGTAATGTGCTCGGAAGCACAGTAGAGATAACAAACCTACTGACTGCTCGAAAGCCAGTCAGTTGGATTACTATCTCAGTAAGCTAGAGTACGTGCGGAATGTGAGCCCTTAGTTTCTACTCATTTTAGCTTCTGAAATTTTTTCTCTGAGTTTGCTTAGTAAATTGGTGGTTAAGGCTGGTGCACAATATTAAGACTCAGGATGATTGATTCAGCCTGAAGATCAAAACAATTCAGTATGCTTAGTTTAATATGAATGACAATTATGATCCTGAACACGAATGTAAATCAGCACACAAGGGTCTTTTTAACGTGGTTCAGAGATAACCAACTCCTACTTCCACGGCCTTATTTAACAAGAAGCTACCCTCAAAACTCTGAGGATAGGTTCTTAGTTTTTACGTGCCAAGGGACACGAATAGCCAACTTTCTCTCTTAGGAACTGACCCCTGGGAGTTTTACAAGTCCCAGTCCTTCTAACCAACCAATCTCACACCCTGAGTGGTTTGGTATTCTTGGTTTCCAACTAAGGATAGCCCTAGCAATACAAAGCAATGCTAAAGATAAAAGCTATCAAGACTAAGCAAATACAGAGTGAATTCTACTACAACACTAGGGAAATTTAATTGCAGAGTGTTGTTCAAAGTATGCTTTGAGTGCTTGGATTCTTGAGAACTTTTGCTTGGAAATTTCCCGTTAGCCTTGAATGGGTGCAAGGCTCTCTGTACTTATAGGCAAGATTCAAAATAGATCCGTTGGAGGAGATCTACCCAAATCTTTCCTATTTTAGGATGGTTGCAGGCTAGATGTACTATTGACCTAATTGCCATGCTTAATCTTGGCAATCTTTGTCCCACCGCCTGCAACTCTGAGACGCATTAAATGCCGCATTAACTGCTTCGCAGACTCCATACATGCGTGTCGAAAGATCATTAGCTCTCCGTTCAAACGGCTAGTTAACCATCTGACACTTGTCCTTTCCTCGAACATTCAATACTCCGAGTCTCTTGTCATGTACTCAGCATGAATGTTTGTCTGTAATGGAGTCCACTGACATTCTCTTTGTCTCTCAGGTGTTAACATAAATGTTAACTTTCCTATAGCATAAATAACCTTTTTGCTTTGGACTTACATGTATCAGGTAAACTGAACCAAGGCCTAAGTCAGGTCTTACGAGCATTCAGCTTGGCCTGATGGGTTATTCAGCCCAGTATTGCTTTGGACTTACATGAGTCAGATAAATTGACTCAAGGCATAAGTCAGGTCTTACGAGCATTCAGCTCGGCCTGATAGGTTACACAACTCTTCACTGACTTAGTTCTGTCCTGAGCATGCTTAGTGTACTCAGTAGAAACATCTGTCAATGGTTCTCCGGATTGTCTTCAGGATGGATCTTCAAGCTTCGGCCTTCAGCTTCAGTTCAGGCAATCTTCAGCAAGACCGACTCTGACCTTCTTCAGGGCAAGTAGCACTTCAGACTTCAGGCAATTGGGTCGACTCCAATATTCTTTAATCTTCAATACGTTCCCCCTGAACTGAATCCCTAACCTGACTATCCTGAACTAGACAATCCTGACTAACTGTACTTAGGCAAATCATCAGGGGTTTTGAGATCTAATCAAAACACTCAAATTGTCCCAACAGGTTTTTAGAAAGGAGGTTAAAGGGTATTTATACAAATTTGAGAAGATGAGCAGTTTTTCCAAAAATAAAACTGATTAATTTAGATCGTAGACTGGTATATTGCATCACATAAATCAATGGTCCAGATTAAATGACCTTTGAGAATTTTAGGGGTGATGCGTAGGTGTCAGGTTTCGAAAATGGTTTTGGCCGCCAAAAATTTCGCCTTTTGGTAAAAAGGTAATGATTAAAAACTTTTTGTGAGGTAATTTGGCGGTGAGAAATTAATTACCACACCGAATTTTGGTAAGAGTAATAAATCCCAGAATTTTTGAAATTAGAAAGATGTGATTGTCAATTTTCTAAAATCAATTTTAGAAATTAGGAATTTATCAAATTTCGGAAAAGATTTTTTTTTTTAAAAAAACAATATATTTTAAAAACATGAAAGAAGTATACTTATCATGTAGCTAACGTGGCAACATCAGCTGATAAGAAGAATTCTTCAGTAAAACCTTTTCTGCTCATCTGGGTCCTCTATGTCAGCTGATACGAGTCAGCTGAGGTGAAGTGGCCTTGTCTGACTCTCATGACTTATACCTGAATCAAGTTAGCAATGTAAAGAAATAAAAAGACATACCAGATCAGCTAATGTAAAGATCAGCTGACTACCTCAACAGATTCCCCCTCAGCTGATCATCAGCTAACCTTCTAGAAGACCTTATTTTGCCCTTCTAAAGAACTGCTCCTCCATCTACCATACCTAACTCAGCTACTAATTCTCTGAATCTTACCTCTGCTAAAGGTTTGGTAAGGACATCTGCTCTCTGCTTCTCTGCGTGAATCTTCTCCATCCTGATGTCTCCCTTCTCAGCATGGTCTCTAAGGAAATGATATCTTATGTCCACATGCTTACATCTAGTATGGAGAACTGGATTCTGAGTAATGGCTATTGCACTTGTGCTATCACAAAAGATGGGTATCTCTTCTGTGATCACATGGTAATCCCTCAGTTGTTGTCTGATCCAGAGTAGCTGAGAGCAGCAGCTACCAGCAGCCATGTACTCTGCCTCTGTTGTGGAAGTAGCTACTGAGGTCTGCTTCTCGGAGAACCAAGAAATCAGCTTACTTTGCAAAAACTGACATGTGCCAGAAGTTGATTTCCTATCAATCTTGCATCCTCCATAGTCAGAATCTGAATACCCACTCAGTTGTAAATTGTCATCAGCTGGGTACCAGAGGCCTAGATTGTGAGTACCCTTCAAGTACTTCAAAATCTTCTTTGCTGCTTTAGATGAGATTTCTTAGGATTCTCCTGAAATATTGCACAAACTCCTACTGCAAAGCTGATATCAGGTCTGCTGGCAGTGAGATACAGCAGAGAACCAATAAGTCCTCTATATTGTGTCTGATCCACTTTCTCACCAGCCTCATCTGGATCCATGCTAAAGTTTGCCATCATTGGAATCTTAGCTTCTCTGCTGCTACTGATTCCAAACTTTTCTATCAAGTTCTTGGCATATTTAGCTTGGCTTATAAAAGTTCCATTGGACATCTGCTTCACCTGAAGTCCAAGGAAATAGGTCATCTCCCCCATCATGGGCATCTCAAACTTACTTGTCATCAGCTTGCTAAACTGATCACACATCTGCTTGTTGGGGGAGCCGAAGATGATATCATCCACACAAATCTGCACCAAAAGGATATCATCTCCATCTTCTTTTCTAAACAAGGTCTTGTTTATCTTTCCTTTG
>JAPKLY010001957.1:12967-31791 GCA_026898435.1 Prunella vulgaris | reverse complement strand
ATCAAATTTGACCATGTTCATCTGTAGGGTCTCATAACGAAAGAGAGAAAATGTATAGATTCTGCAGCTGCTCCATTTGCTAAATCTCAAGGAGAGATTGCAGGGCTTGGACTTTGTGAGGGATCCGGTCTCATTGACGTAGTAAGTCTTCTGCACCATCTCCTACCTATGTATTGTTTAGAAAGGAATTGATGGCAGCTTGTTAATACTTACTTCTCTAATTCTTTCACCCATCACTGATGGAAATTTTCTGCATTTGGATGATAATTGAAACAACCTATCTGTGATGCAGGTTAAAAAAGTTAAACCGCATGTGCTTCTTGGTTTATCTGGAGTTGGCGGTGTTTTTAATGAGGAGGTTGATTCCCAATTTCTTTAACTTTCTTCCAACCTGCCTCGTGCTCCTTTGCATGCTTGTACATGTGTTTGTTTTAATGACTCTGACACTGATTTCAATGCTGTTGAACAGACTCCTTGGTTTATCTAAATTTAACACAATGGCCTGAGAAACTGCAAATATTAATATCCTCTGCATGATTTATTTCCAGGAAATCTTAAAAATAAGCATATGATGTTTATAAAAGTCTTCAATATCAGTCAGATTGCAGTAGAGATCATGGCATCATATCAATCTCAGTTAAACTGTTATAGTGTTATTCACTCTCACTCATTTGATTTGAAGGCATCATAATATGAGTCATTATCTGCATCCACAGATTTCCCATCATACCAGTCATTTCTGTATGCCTGCATGCCAGTATGAGTTTTCTTTGTATATTTTCAAAATGAATAAGCTTTTCCCTTACTTGTTAAGCTTGAAATCAGGTCCTAAAGGCAATGAGAGAATCAGACTCCACTAAACCTGCTATCTTTGCAATGTCAAATCCTACAACAAATGGTTTGTCGTCTAGACTTCAATTTTTTTTAATGAACCTATAATATCTTTATGGGAATGAAGATATAAACTAATGTCGGTATGTTTTATGTAACAGCTGAATGCACTGCTAATGAAGCCTTCAAACATGCTGGCGAAAATATAATCTTTGCCAGTGGAAGCCCTTTTGAGAATGTCAATCTAGGTAATTTTTAAAGTTAAGTAAAATAATGTGCAAGTTCCTCAACTCTTATATAAGTACGGGCATTTTATTCTTCTAATTTCCTTCCCATATTTGATGGTGGATGATGAATGGCTCTTATCAATTGCCACTTAGTTGTATTATGATGAGTACTAACTTTTTCTATTGCTTCAGGGAATGGAAAAATAGGTCACGTAAATCAAGCAAATAATATGTACCTCTTTCCCGGGTCTGTAGTATTTCAATGACTGCATCAGGATATATATATATTTCATTGATTACCTTAAACCATTTTCTGAGTCTTTCTCTCTGCATATTTAGAATTGGCTTGGGAAGTCATTTAGCTGGTGCTCGTATAATTACTGATGATATGCTGCAAGCAGCTTCTGAGTGGTATGCATTAGCAACTTCATTTTCAGTGAAACTGTAGCTCATATTACTCATATAATTCTTTTAAGGTTGGTTACATGTTACTAAGCTACCTATCAATTGGGGTTGATCTTTATTTGTTGACATGTACCATTTTTTATATAACTTTTCAAATTCAGAATGAACTGATCTTTCCTTTTCTCAGAAGTAGTGCTTCACCATTGTGATATTAAATATCTTAACTTTGGTTGTTCTCGCAGCCTTGCTTCGTATATCACTGATGACGAAATTCAAAGAGGCATCCTGTATCCATCTATTGATAGGTAAGTTCATCAGGCCTAGATAGGACATCATTTACTATAACTAAAGCTTGCTTGTGTGGGTTGAGCAATGTAGAGGAAATAGCAGCATTTCTCTCATAGGGATGGGTGTAGTTTTTGTTAATAAATGTAATAATTGATTATTTTCCATTATTCGGAAAAGGTGCTGCAGTTATTGTTACATCACATACACTAATTAATTCTCTTTTTAATTTATTCTTTTATTATATTTCCTGAATTTACAGTTTTGTGTATGGACAGTATACGGGATATCACTGCTGAGGTCGGAGCTGCTGTTTTAAGGGCAGCAGTTGCTGAAGATGTGGCTGAAGGACATGGTGAGGTTGGGGCCAAAGAGCTGTCGCATATGTCAAAGGTAGGATAAGCTGATTTTTGCTACATCAAACTTTTTTTAAAAAATTTGTCCCTCATTCCATTTCTCTTTGATGTATAAACTACATCTGCATGAACAAACTCATTTTTTTAAAAGAGAATTAGAGAAAATATAGCTTAAGATGCATATCGCAATATCTTGGAAATATATACTGCAATAACTGTAGATACAGATGCAAATCCTATTTAGATTCCAGAAAAGAGTAAATAGATAATTCTTGTTTGATAACTTTGGGTGCAGGATGAAACCATCCGATACGTGAAAGACAACATGTGGTACCCTGTTTACAGCCCTCTTGTTCACGAAAAGTGATTATGTTGCAGCAATTATTTTTTCTATATTGCATATATTTTTGTGCAGAGCATGATAGATCTTTCTGCAGCCACTGTAACAACATATTTTGAAACTAATTTTAGTACTCATATAGAGGGACCAAAGTAGCTGAACCGGGCATAATAGCAATGAGACTTGTTTTATTTTTTGTCACGTAACACAACATATACTTCTTGTTCTCTATAGCCGATTTCACTACAATAAGATCAGTCTTTAGAATGCCATCTTTCGTTCTGTTTTGACATGTGTTGAATTCAACGAGTGGTCGTGTATTTTTTTCTTCTTTGTTTGCAATTAGTTATGCTGATTTGGCGGAGATCAGTTCCGGCGAAATTTTGTCGTGTAATCTAGGATTACGGCCCATTTGTCCAGATCAAAAACGAATATTGTCCGTATCACTGAAGTTGGAGCTGGGGCATGCTTGCTAACGAGGTTGGATTTAGATGTGATTCCTAAATTCATGTATTAAAATGAGTTGTACAAACTACACAAAGTTAAGGGTACAAAAATCAGTTCACCAATGCAGAGGATCCAAATTTAAGTTTAGATAGTCAAATCATGCAATGGTATCTGTGTTGGGCAAAGGTGGGAGATTGATCTGGGATTTGGTTATAAATAAGCTGACATGATATTATTGCGATCTCCTCTTTTGTCACCACGGAGATATTAAAACGACAGCAAAATGGAATGAAACAAAAATTAATATTTTTTATGTCGAAAATTATGTTTTATAATCTGTGAGGACAATTTTAAATCGACCATTCATATTTCCATCATTTTAAAATCCTTTTCCTGACAAAAGTTGTACGAAAATTCATTTCATAAATGGAAAAAACAATTGGAGAGCAAAAGAAACAAACATGTAATCACAAACAACCACTACTATTGAATTTAATCAATACTTGCCCTTTCATATACGTAAAGGTTTAAGTAAATTAAAAAAAAAAAAGCTAAATCCTGCCCAGCTGACTTTTCACAAGCACAAGAATTCATACAGAGCTCCCTCACTCATCCATGGCGGAAGTAACAAACAAGTAACTATTCACTCTCTCTTGCTTCATATCCATTATTATTTTTGTTATTTTATGGGTGTTGAAAATCCCTGGTGCAGATATGCTGTAGTAACAGGGGCAAACAGAGGAATTGGGTTAGAAATCTGTCGGCAGTTGGCGTCACGAGGTATCACGGTGGTGGTAACTGCCAGAGATGAGAAGAGAGGGATGGAAGCTGTTGAAAAACTCAAAGCCTTTGGTCTCTCTGATTTCATTTTCTTTCATCAGCTTGATGTCACTCACTTACCAAGTATTGCTTCCCTAGCCCAATTTGTTGAATCCCAGTTTGGAAAGCTCGATATCTTGGTAATCATCTCTCTCTCTCTCTCTCTCTCTCTCTCTCTCTCTCTCCAGAGCTAAATTGAGGGCAGTTTGCAGATTAATAATGCAGGGATCGGTGGGGCACTGGTTGATGGTGATGCTCTGAGAACTTCAATCGGAGCTGCTACTGCTGTAACTTCATTTTCTTCCTCTGTTTCTTACTTGTTAACTTCCATTCATTGCTGAATCCATGTCTTTTCCTGACAAAAAAGTAAAGATCACTACTTGAGATGAATTGAAAGATGGCCATTTTGTTGAAACTTGCTATAGATTGAAGGAGCCAAAATCGATTGGAGTAAGATAATGACACAGACATATGAGTTAGCAGTCGAAGGCCTTCAGACAAACTACTACGGCGCGAAACGAACAACTGAAGCTCTGATTCCCCTCCTCCACCTCTCCCAATCACCAAGAATTGTCTACGTCTCAGCTGAAATGGGAAAGCTAAAGGCAATATACACTTAAAAGCTTTCAAGAAAGTAGTAACTTGTTTCCTGTTCTTCAAATTGTTATAACATACTATGCAACATTTGTGCTTCAGAATATAGAGAATGAATGGGCTAAAGGGGTGCTAAAAAGCGTCGAAAATCTTACAGAAGAGAGAATTGACGAGGTGTTGAATGCGTTCCTCAAGGACTTAAAGGAGGGGCAGTTAGAAGCCAAAGGGTGGCCTCACTTTTTTGCTGCATACATAGTCTCTAAAGCAGCCATGAATGCCTACACAAGGCTTGTAGCTAAGAGATACCCGAGTTTTCGGGTTAATTGTGTGTGCCCTGGATATGTTAATACTGATATGAACTTCCACACTGGTGTATTGACAGTAGAAGAAGGTGCTGAGACTCCAGTGAGGGTGGCATTGTTGCCTGATGATGACAAAGATGCCCCTTCTGGCTTGTTTTTTGTTAGGACACAAGTCTCATCTTTTGATGAATAATGACTTGTGATATGTGATCATTTTGGAGGATTTGGTTATAATGCTTGCTATTTTGAATCATGTATTTTATTTCACAAGATAATGGGAATAAATTCATCTCTCTTTTTTCTTTTTCTCAATTGATGTTGGAAAGTGACAAGAATAAAAAAAAATCAAAATATCTTGATATTCCAAAGCTCTACAAACTCCAAAAAAGAACAAAAGAGAGAGAAATAATAGACATAAATAAATAAGGACTAGCAATAATAAAAACAGATGCTCCGATTGAAGCTGAGTGTGAAGAACTCACCAGGTGCTTCATCAATGGCTGGACTGGCAACAGATGCCGCTGCAACTAAGAAGTAATTTCTCGAAATTTCTTACACTTTCACCCATCAATTTCTCCAGTAAATTTTTTTCTACTTCACTGCGATTGATTTCAGGTATGCAGTTGTTAGTGGGGGAAACAAAGGGATCGGATTGGAGATATGCAGGCAATTGGCATCTCAAGGTGTTTCGGTGGTGTTAACCGCAAGAAATGAGGAGAGAGGACTCGAAGCTGTTGAAAAAATAAAAAAATCAGGCGTCTCTGATAACCTAATGTTTCATCAGCTCGATGTTACGGATTCAGCAAGCGTTAATCCTCTTGCTCAATACATTAAATCGCAGATCGGAAAGCTTGATATCTTGGTATAATCACAATTTTTTATTTGTTTTTGCATTTTTTCTCTCCTTTTCCTGTTATCCCTCTCCCACTTTCTTAAGTTTGATCATGTTTTTTTTTGGGTAAAAGAAGTGAACCATTTTGAATTCTGCTAGAACTTACTTGCAGAATCAATTTGTTTGAAAAATAAATGAATATTCACCAAGCATGAAGCATTGAGTCTTTTAGCTGGGAAGTGGTAATGTGGGCTAATTTGTGATTTATCTGTATTTTGGATGTATTAAATTAAGATGGTTATTGGTAGCCAATATTAAGAGTTATAAATTTTATAAGTAAAATTCATATAATGTTATTTGGTAGAGTGCAATAGAAAAATTACATAAAATTAGTTTTAAAAAGTAATCTTACTTGGTAGGGTAGGGTGTAATTTAGAGAGGGAAAAAGTAATTTTAATTGGTAGGGTGTAATATATATATATATATAGATATATAAGAACAAAAGTTTCTATTCAAGTCATACAAAAATTGTAAGGTGAGAAATGTTAAATAATTTGTTATATTGTGAACAGTGAAAAGGGTGTAACATGACCTCTTTTTTTATAGGGTCGGCCGTATAAAAACCGTGTCAGTATAAAATTTATACCCCTTACCAAGCAAGATAAGTCAGTACAAAAATTCATATTATATCTCTTGTACCTGCTACCAACCACCTCCTTAAGGGACTATATATGATAATTATAGTAATTAAAAGAGAGTAAAAGATGCTACGACCAACAATTTTTTTTTTTTAAAATTAGAACACAATAAATGTAAGCAATATGAAAACAAATATTCATTTAACATATCAAAAATTAATTTTTTATTCTCATTTTTTTGTCGAAAAATATGAAACAAGTGTCCCCAAATTTTGTTCTTGATTGATAATGTGCAGGTGAATAATGCTGGAGTTAATGGAGTTAGTGATGGTGAGGTAAGCTCATATTATCAAATTATGTCATATTTCTTGTTAAAGTCAGTGTAACACTGCCCTGTTGTTCACTTGTTGCAGAATACAAAAAGGAGTGCTTATGAATTAGCAGTAGAATGTTTTCAAACAAACTATTATGGCACTAAGACGACTACGGAACGACTGCTCCCCTTGCTCGAGCTATCTGATTCTCCGAGGATTGTTAATGTTTCCTCGACTATGGGGACGCTACGGGTACTGCTAACCTTACTTTATATCGAGCTATCTGCTTCTCCGAGCATTGTTAATGTGAATTTGGGTGTGACAAAATGCAGATTCTAGTAACACTTGAAACATTAGTTAAAGAATGTGACTAACTTATGTAGCATTATATATCACCAGAGCTTGTTTATAGTGTTCCCTTTCAACTCCTATAAGGCTAATGAATGAATGACACTGCCATCGACGGCCTCTTTTTCAGAGTATACGCAATAAGTGGGGTAGAGATACGCTTAACAATATCGAAAGCCTCACAGAAGAGAAGATTGATGAAGTAGTGAATGAGTTTCTTAAAGACTTCAGGGAAGGGTCTCCAGAAGCCAAAGGGTGGCCTAGTTATTGGGGCGCGTATTGCGTCTCAAAAGCAGCTGTGACCGCATACACGAGGCTTATCGCCAAAAGGTGCCCAGGAATGATGATCAACTGCCTGTGCCCTGGATGGATCAACACTGATCTGAGCAACCATTCTGGGCCACTGACGCCCCGGGAAGGTGCCAACAATGTGGTGAGGCTCGCGCTGTTGCCTGAGAATGGGCCGTCTGGCTTGTTTTACGATCAAATGCATGTTTCGTCGTATTAGGGATGATCGTGTCTGTGAATTTTATGAAGAGGTAATATGCATCAAGACTCACATGAGGCGATATGTTCTGATTTTGATGATTTGAATTCTCTCTTTCATTTTTATTGTGTTTGGTTTAAAGGTGTCTGGTTCGGACTTGTTCACTGTAGGGATGTAAGTAAATCGAGCTGGTCATGCAGTTGTGCTCAACTCGCAGAAAGTTTAAATCCAACTCTTAACATAATTGAACTCGAGCTTAGTAATATTAGGCTTTGAAATTTCTAATTGAATTGAGTTCGAACTTGATATTGTTTGACTCGGCTCATTTATACCCCTCTTCCTGTAAAATCGCAGTCTAACCGGACAAGTCATTTTCATTAGCACTGCAATCTCACTCCATTCAATGAAACAATGGTCTAGGCACAAACATTTTATGTGTGCAATTCGGACTTGACCAAGCAATCACCACATAATTTCTCAAACTGTCTTCATCTCTCACTCGTCTAATTTTAAAAATTAAAACTGATCGATTACAAATTTGAAATACAATTGAAACTAGACCGTGGTACCTCAGTCTTTTTTCAAAAATAATACTATCTCCGCACGCGAATTAAGAAAAAGTAAGTATATGAGTGTAAAGTTAAATAAAAAAATAAAAAAAAGTGTACTTTATTGACTTTTGTGAGTGTAAAAAGTTTCATTTTTAGGTGTGTGAGAGAAGAGTTGAGACGTCCAAATAAAAAAAATGTGAAAGTAGTTTTGGGACGGAGGGAGTAATTATTATTGTAGTTGCACTGGTACGTAAATAATAAAAAATAGAATTCGAGTAACATTTAATTTAGGAAAAAATTAAAATAGTTTACAAAATTGACATTAATTACAAATCGTGCAGAAAAAAAATGTTTACATGCAGAAATAAATTATACTTTTATGTAAATATTGTGAACCAATTTATAAATATAATTTGAATTAATATATAAATATATGAACCAATTTATATGACAATTAAAGGCCTAAAAACGAGACTTTTATCAAGAAAAATTAGTTGGCATTTGTCTGAGGAATAAATGAAATTAAACGCTATCACTGTCACTATACGATGGTGGAAATTTCATACCAATTTATATGACATTTAAAGGCCTACAAACGAGACTTTTTCAAGGAAAAATTAATTGAGCCTGTAGGAATAAATGAAATTAAACACTATCACTGACCAGGTGAGTTAGCTCACTTGGTCACAGGGCTCCTCACTTGATTGAGTGATCTGGATTCGATTCCCTTTGGGAACGAATAGGAGTGAGATATAAGGTGAACTTGGAGATATGAGTGTATGGAGACTTGATGTACTAACTACTAGGTTAGACTTAGTCTTGTATGCACCTGTTGTACTGTGCAACTCAAGTTCATTTTTAAAAAATTACACATGTTATTACTGAAAAGTGTATCTTTATAAGTGTAACTTTTCAGTAATAATTTGTATAACTTTTCATTAATAAATAATGTAAATGTTCAAAAGTACATTTGAGTTACACGGTGTAACTGATGCACAAGAGACTTACTCAATTTCATAATACTGGTAATCTGGTAAATTTAGAAAGAGTATAGCTCTTGTGAAGCTTGCGATAATATGAAATTTATATAATTAAATGTATTTATTGATACTATAAATATTTTATACTGTAATTTTTATTTATAAATATAATAATATGAGTGAATATAGTTAATGTTATTAATTTTATATCAAAGAGTAGGTATTATGTGAATAATACTAACGATAACAATTTCGTATACAATATATTTCATTTCACACTATAACACATATTCCGGTATATAGTGTCAATTTATATACGGTGTGTTATTAGTTCATATACAATGTAATTTTAGTTTATACACAATGTGATTTTAGTTCATTTATTGTGACATGCGACGTGTGGTTTTAATTTATATATAGTGTATTGTTAGTTCATATATATAATATATTGTGGTGTTAGTTTATTTACAGTATTTTATGTTGTTTATCATTATAACAATTAAATCTCAAAATACTTAGCATAAATTATTGTTTACCATAAAATTTACTTTGTGTATTATTTGCATAATACTTTTCCAAAACTTAATCTCCATACGTCCCACACAAAATTTGCGCATTTTTTTTTATTTGGACGTTCCACACAAATTTGCACATTACTAAAAAAAGAAAACATAAATTTATGTGTACAATTACAAAACTATACATATATTTATACACATCACTACTTTATATATAAAACATGTAATCACGTGGAACGTAAATTCCTAAGGGTATGTTTGTTTTGGGATTCACACGGATGGACGTAGGATTTTGCGACTACGCTCCCCACGAGTTTGGGGTTTAACATCCGGTTTTCAGTTCACACCTATAAAATCTATTATACCTATTACTACTCTTTCCAACACAACACATAAAATATCTATTATATCTATTATTATATCTATAATATCAATCATTTTCAAATTTTAATTTGACATAAAAGTAATATTCTATCCTACCAAAATCTCAAAACAAACACATATTTTTACTATTCATTAAAATTTTCACATCCCAAAATTTCAAAATTATGTTTTGCTATGCACACCTAAATCCCAAAACAAACGAACCCTGGAAGGGGAGTATACATGTGCTTCAAGAATGTGATACTAACCAGTGCACACACAGTTTTGCAAAAACCTAACTAGTACATACACAACGTTTGGTTAGTATCACACAGTGTGGCAAAAATCAAAACTAGTACATACACAGCTTTGCAAAAATCAAAACCTTATCTTTCTCCCCCATTCAATGGCAGAGACGCCCCTTATCCCTGCAACACGCAGGTGCTAATCAAATTTACATCATTATGACACTCTAATGTTGTTCTAAGTATCTGTTTTTGTTTTATTCTTCAGGTATGCGTTGGTTACGGGGGCTAACAAAGGAATCGGGTTCGAAATCTGCAGGCAATTAGCTTGCAAAGGAATCATTGTCATATTAACATGTCGGAGTCAGGAGAGAGGTGTTGAAGCTCGACATAAGCTGCAGGAATTAATTGGTGAAAATGTGGATTTTCATCAGCTCGATCTTGCTGATCCTGCAAGTATTGATGCTGCTGTTGGGTTCCTCAAAACTAAATATGGAAGGATTGATATTCTGGTAATAATCTGCGCGCCCACAAATTCTATTATATGTAAAATTTTCTTTTACCATCTTCATTTAATATGAGATATTATCTTGAATCAGTGTTTTTGAGTACCGGTTGAACTGAGAATTGATCATAAAATTGGACCGAGGTTACCTCTTGAAAACTATTTTTACGGTTCAATGGTAAAAAATTAGCCAAAAATTGGAAAAAAAAAAAGTTGAAATGGTCTATTTTTATATTTTAATTTTTTTCTAAATTTTTTATTAAATTAAATTGTGAGACACGTCCCAACCCAAAATTTTAATTTATTCTACAATTTATATAGTTTAAAATTTCATAATAATATTTTAATTTGAAATTTTTGTATGCATGAATTATGAAACATATCATGGATTACACTTTGATATTATAACTTGAGTTATTTTGAGTATTTTAATTTTAATTGTCTATGATTTTATTGTGTTTATTACTTTATTGCAATATGTAACTTATAATTTATTAAAATTTCATATTAGAATATTTAATTTTTTTATATAATATATATAATATTAAAAAAATCGGTCAAAATGATTTTAACTCAGACCGCCAATCCAACCGATTAGACCGGTTGAACTGACAACTGATGCTCTGTCCGATTCGATCACAGGTACAATTATGAAAACACTGCCGAAAAGTTTGCTTTCTTTATTTTTTATTGGTCCTACAAAAGTTTGCGCACAAAAAAATACAAATATTCCATTAAATTTTCATCTCACAATCTCCATTGTATATTCTGCACATTATATATATATATATATATTAAATTTTGTGTCCAAAAAGTACTGTAATCTTTTGAGGGGAAGAAATAGTACTTCCTCCGTCCCAGTATAAGTTGTTTGTTGCTTTTGGGCACACAGATTAAGGTATAAGTGATGTAATGGAAAAATAAAAAAGTACAAGTGATATGATGGAGAAAAGTAAAAAAGTAATGGAAATAGTGTAAAAAGTATTGAAAATAATAAAAAATAAGTAAATAATAGTTTCAAAAAAAGTAAAAAAGCAAATGAGCAACATATAGTGGGACGGACGAAAATGGTAAAATGAGCAACTTAGAGTGAGAATGAGGGAGTAATTTTTTGGGAAGGTCTCAAATGTAATTGGTGTACCACTCACTTAACAATTAAAATTGTTCTTACTAAGTTGATATACTGAAAAGTTCTCACTGTTATTGATTTTTTAGTATAGACTTTTTAATATATCAATCTGCAACTTTTCAATGTAAACTGTTTCAACTGTTGAATAAGTGTACCCGATGCATATGAGACTTGCTCTATTTTTTTTTTTTTTTTAAAAAAATATTTCAATCTCAGATAAAATCTTGAATCCGTCCCTATAGCTGGTGGAAGAAGTAAGAAATTGGTTTGATGGGCGCAGGTGAATAATGCAGGTGTGACTGGAACAGAGGTTGATGGAGACGTTAAAGTTTTTCAGGAGTTAGTCGAGGCCGATGTAGCCAAAATTTCTCGTGGTGGAAAGGTTTGTTGCCATCTTATAATCCCAACATTCTTGATAGAATGTGTTTGCATAACACAATTAGCCACTTAAAAGTACTTATAATTGTACATAGAAGTGTCTGAATTAAAAGTAGTTTGCTTTAAAATTGACACTATTTACAAATTGATTTCGTGTAGAAAAAAATATGCTTCTTGCGCAGGAAAAAATTATATTTCTGTGCAAATATTACGAATCAATTTATAAATTTGGTTACTTTTTTTTGAATGCAAATGCCTCAATTAATTTTAATCACTTTGAACGAATAATTCGAACCAAATTTAACTTGTTACAAATAAAATCAACAAATTGTATCATGTCGAAAAAATCAGAATACATTGATAATCCATATTGGTATAAGTAGAATGAATGGCACACAAACTGATTTTTCATGCAGGAAGAACCAATTCAATTGAAAGCTGATGGAAAGCTTATTGAGACACTGAAGGGCGCAGAGGAATGCATTCAGACGAATTACTTCGGTTGTAAAACATTAACTGAAGCACTTATTCCTCTCTTGCAATTGTCTGATTCACCAAGAATTGTTAATGTCTCCTCCACATTGGGAAGTTTAATGGTAACTATTGCAAATGATTTCGTTTTTCTTTTTATTGGTAAAGTTGTGACTCGAACTCATGATCTTTTGGTGATAGGTAGTAGAGCTCTAACCACTTTGTCTGCAAATGATTTCGTTTAATTTCTTGTAGTGATATATATAACTTGTACTGACCAAGGATGCATTCAGGTTTTATCGAATGAGTGGGCAAAGGGAGTGTTGAGCGACGAAGAGAGCCTTACAGAAGACAGGATAGACGAAGTCGTGCAAGTGTCTCTGGACAGCTTTCGCCAAGGTACATTGGGAGTCAACCACTGGCCTAGTCACCTTGCGGCGTACAAAGTGTCGAAAGCTGCTATGAACTCGTACACAAGGTGTGCAGCCAAGAAGCACCCGAGTTTCTGTGTCAACTCTGTTTGTCCTGGTTTTACCAGGACGGATATCACTCACAATCTTGGGGTGTTGAGCTCGGACGAAGCTGCTGAGGTTCCGGTGAAGCTGGCCCTGCTGCCGGATGGGGGACCGTCGGGCTTGTTCTTTACTTTCTTTCGTCGACAGGAGGTGCTGTCTTTCTATTGACAATGAGAAGCCCATTTTGTTGCTTGCTTGATTGATTCCTTGGTGAAGTTATTGCATGTCATGCTTGTAGGAATATTCATGTGATGAAAATAACAATGGTTGATATGAAAATAACAACAATGGTATCATTGGAGTTGTGATAAATCTCCAGAGCTTTGTTTATAGTGTTCTAATTCGGCTTTCATGAGATCGCTAGAACTGTACAATTTGTTAGGAATTATATGCAGTTACGGAGAAAATAAATAGGAACAAAATTGTCAAAAATTAATTACATCTGAGATCACTATCAAAGAGATGAATCAAAGAGATGTGTGTATGCAAAATTGATTACATATGAGGAATTGATTTGATATGACAGCTAAAACCCACTTTAATTTTTGTGTTATAAACTACAATGAATTAAAGAGATGTTTGTATCCAAAATTGAATCATGATCGGGGACGTGAAGCAGTTGATCGAGCTCCAAAATATAACACAATTTGGACTTGTCCTCAATGTAACCGGACCTTTATATTGTGAATCGCCAACTTTTAGGCAACAGCCACATCTATTTTCAAAGTCATGATACCTCAATCGCCCTAAATTTGAGATTGTGTTTCTACATCAAAGTTCAAGGCTTTGTTTGTAAACCTTAGGTAATCAATTTCTTAAATTTAGATCATGTTTTGTACAGAGCATTCTGTGCATCACAAATATATGATAGACCCTATTTGTTTTATAATGTATTTGGTTTTGTTCTATAGAAATACACCGATATTTATATTGCACATGACTGTCCTGTACAACACACGATCCAAATCCTAATTCATATAAGAGTAATTAGTTTATAATTGATACACATCAATTATATTCTAAGCATTTACTCATATATATTAAACTTTATCTTCTAAAAGAAATTATAAAACACTTGTTTTAAAGACATTAATCAATCATATCAATTAATTAAAATTTTCCAAGTATATATATATGATTAGTCTATACTTTATCCTTTTGAACATATAGGTCATTGTTAGGCAACCAACAGAGCTTGACTTCTTGGTTACTTCTTTTAAACTTACAAATTATCCACAATCTCCACAAGAGGAGAACTACAACTCCACCACCACAAGAGAATAAATTTTTAAATTTTTCCTTTTTCTTCTCTCGAACCCAAAATCTCAAAAGTTTAGAATGTGAAGTTCTAACCTATCCAATTTGATAAAGAAAAATTTAATTATTTCGAAGTAGAAAAAAAGGTGGGAATATATTGATTTTATTAAAAATATTATAGAAATTAATGGAGTATGTGTAGTAATATATACTAATATTTTAAGGGTGAGTTGTATAATGTGATACTTATAAGGATTATATTGCATAATGCAACACTAAAAAATCAATATTTCAAAGTGCAATACTGTGAGACCCTTCTACTTATTGACTATTTCTCATGTAAAAAGTAGGTTTTAGCTGTCATATCAAATCAATTCCTCACACCTTTTTAATCTAAAACTCAAATTCAAAAATTGAAATCCTTCATTTCCCTTGTAGGCCATGAGTATTTTGGGTTCAAACATTCTCAATTCAAACTTTGAAATCCTTCATTTTCCTTATAGGCGATGCATCATTTTCTTCGCAAAAATCCGACGATGGCTGTGAGGATATGTCTCGCGAGTGAGTTTCCGGCGAATTCTGGTGGACGTTTCGCAGTAATGGGCAAACGACGGTGGACGCGGTGGAAGGTGTCTTCATGGGCGACGGTTACTGGCGGTTGCTGCTTCCGACAGCAGAGGAAGGCAGATTTGGGGCTTCCAAGCGCGACGAGGATGTGCAGCGGCGCTGAGGAATTCCGCCATTTCCGGCGATGGGTGCGTCGATTTCTGCGTCTGGAATTTCAGATTTCCGAGCGGCAAGGACGAGAACATTTCCGGCAGTGAGCAAGGAATAGTGGTGACGGGAGTTCCAGCGACGGCGGCGGCGAATTCATTTTGGCAGTGGAGGAATTCTATGGCGACGGCAGGGAGGTGTGGAGATTCACTTTCCTTTTTCTTTTTTCTTTTTTTCGGTCCAGTAGAGTGAAGAGAAGGCACTTAGTGAAAGAGAAATTGAAGATGGTGGTTTGAATTTGGTCAAAGACACATGTTATGGAGTGGTTCACAATGAGGCCACAACTCCTTCTGCTCTTGTTCACAACTCCAACTTTACATTTCCTGCACAAAATTACTTAGTATCAAATATTGCTTTCAATTCCAATCATATATCAAATGGGCTGCCACTTTATCATACATGGGTCGAAATTTTTAATAAAAAATAAATTAAAAAAATGATTTTTTTGGATTTTAGTCAAATATTCAAATATAAAATTGGTTTCTCAATGTTTTTTGGCTTTTTATTTTTTGTATATGCAATATTTTTGAATTATATATAGAATTTTGGAAGTATTCAACAAATAACATCAAATTAAAATTAAAATATGAATATTCAACAATAAATTAATAGTATTTACATATTCAATGTTTTTTTAATTATATTCAAAATTTTAGTTTGTGTATTTGCATAAAAAGTGGTTTCTCAATGTTTTTTGATTTTTTATTTTTTGTATATTCAATATTTTTTAATTATATACAGAATTTTGGTAGTATTCAACAAATTAAAATTAAATATATGAATATTCAACAATAAATTAATAGTATTTACAAAGTGGATTTTTTTTATCGGTATCGATAACCAAAAAAAAAAAAAAAAAAAAAGGTGAGATGGAGAGAAGAGAGAGAACGTGTTCAAAATTTTAAAAAAAATTTAAAAATGTAACCCAAAAAAGGTAAACAAAATTTAAAATTAATTTTTTTAAATTCTAATTAATAGTAACTGGGCTCAAATTATTGGGCTTGAATTTAATGACATGATCCTGCAACATTTAAAAATATAATGATACAATTTTAAAAATCGAATATGAATATTCAACAACAAATTAGTAGTATTCAACAACAAATTAGTAGTATTCACAATTTTAAAAATCGAATATTCACAAATTTGTGCATCGTATTCATTTTTTTATTAGATTATCAGAAACAAAATTAGAGGTATTCAGTATTTAAATTTTGCAGGATTCGAATATACGTATATAAAAAATAATTGAAATCTGAATGTGTATTAAAAAAATTCAACAAATATAAAAAATGAAATTTGAATCTGAATTAAACAAAATAAAAAAATTCAAAATTAAAAAAATTAAAAAAGGTAAACAAAATTCAAAATTGAATTTTTTTTTATCGGTATTGATAACGGAAAAAAGAGAAAAAAAAAGGAGAGATGGAGAGAAGAGAGAGAACATGTTTAAAATTTAAAAAATTAAAATAAAATCTCAGTGTGTATTTTTTTTATGGAAAAAATTTAAAAAAAAAAAAAACGTATGAAAAAATCTTAGAGAGAAACGTATTTCCAAATGAACTAGTGGCAATAACCTGAGCCTCGTGAATTTTGCCATTGAGCCCACTTTCTCTAATTTTCCAAAAATTGGAGAAATTACACTTTTTCGTAAAAAGAAAAAATGTAAAAGAAAATCAGAAGAGAGATAAAGAGAAGAGAGAGATTTACGTGTGAAAAAGAGAAAAAGAGAGGAGAGAAACATGTGAAAAAGAAGAGAAAAAAAAAGGAGAAATGAGAGAGTCTGAAAAAGTAGAAAAAAAAGGAGAGGAGAGAGAATTTTTTTGAAGAGTTCATGACACGAAAATTAAGATAAATTATTTTTTTAATTGAAAAAGTGTTGTGTTTGATAATAAAGTGTTGTGTTTAAAAATGTTGAATTTTGAGTATTGCACTATGAAATAAGACCCTTACAAGTGTTGCATCTTGCAATTATTCCATATTTTAATTTTATTGAAATATGTTTAAAAAATAAGATTATATTTTTAGAGAATTTTGGTGTATGAGTGGTGATATTCTCCCATTATACGTTTTTCATTTACTTTTTTTGTCTTTATATGAAATTACTATTTACTCTTTTATTGTTATTTTAATTACCTTTTATATTATTTATTTTTTCACTTTTTTCATCACATCACTTTTATTTTAATCCGGAGTACTAACCAGTACATACACAACGTTGTAAAAATCAAAACCTTATCTTTCTCCCAATTCAATGGCAGAGACACCCCTCATCTCTGCAACACGAAGGTGTACATCAGTGTACACTATCATATTCTAAGGAGGTGTTTGGTTTCCTAGATAGGATAAATTGAGTAGGGTATAATTTGAATTGATTGTATTAATTATAATTTTAATTTTAAAATAGTATGTGTTTGGTATTTATGATTATTTTTTTAAAATTAATCCGATGTAATAGGTGGGATCAAGTTATCTATTTCTTGTAGGATTAGGTTGAATTTAAATATTTTGCTGATGTTTAATTTTGGGCTCAAATCCTAAAAATCAAACACAATTTTATTTAGGATTAAGGACTTAATCCACTCTAATCCATGAAACAAAACACCCTAATATTGTTGGCATAATTATGATAAGATAATTTCACCAAGTGGATAAAAACCAGATTAAGTGCATGTTTGCAATCTCTAATAAAATTAACAAAGTGATATTAAGTAATTTTAGTAGCAAAATGAAAAATAAGGAGTGTTTTAAACTTAAGTGATTTTGAAAAATGATTAAAAAATTGTGTTTCCAAAAGAAATGCTTCTTAAAAGAGTATTGTGTATTATTTTATTGGGAAATGTGTAGAAGTGTTTAAGTAAAAGTTAAAAGCTAAAAATTGTTGATTGACCAAAAGTAATAATAAGCATTTTAAATAGTTGTTGAAAATATATTTTAAGTGTTTTCTTTTAAAAAATAAACACTTTTACTTTCTATATTGAGTTTGCAACCAGACACTAAATTCCGAAATTGACACATGCTAGTAAAGATGTCTCCAAACGTGGTCCATTACAAATGAGGAACTCTACAAAATAAATATCATCTAACAAAAACAAAACCCTGTCTTTCTCTCCCTTCAATGGCACACACACCTGCATCTGCCACTGCAACACACAGGTCTTAAAATTATATCAATGGACATTATTACGGAGAAAATTAAAAAATAATTCACAAAATTGCCATTAATTACAAATTATCTGTGTAGAAAAAAAATTGTTTTGCATGAAAAAATTATACTTTTTGTGCAAATATTGTAAATCAAATTATAAATATAGTCAATTTTTTTGAACCAATGTGCAAATACCTCATTATTATATTCGGATGTCTTTTTTCTCTTTAGGTATGCGTTGGTTACTGGGGCGAACAAAGGAATCGGGTTCGAAATCTGTAGGCAATTAGCTTGTAAAGGAATCATTGTCATATTAACATGTCGGAGTGAGGAGAGAGGCATTGAAGCTCGAGATAAACTGCAGGAATTAATTGGTGAAAATGTGGATTTTCATGAGCTGGATGTTGCTGATCCTGCAAGCATTGCTGCTGCCGTTGAGTTCCTCAAAACTAAATATGGAAGGATTGATATTCTGGTATGTGTCTGTTGATATATATGTATTCAAAGGTTTTATAATATACTCTGCCCAGAATTCTAAAATATGCACATTTTTCTTTTACCATCTTTCATTTTTAATATGAGATACTGCCTTTGCCCTTCAAAAATTGTCAGTATATTTTTTTCAAGTTCATCCCACAAAAATTTGAATATTAAAAAATAAAAATATTTTATTAAATTTTTACTCATAAAATGTTCATCTTACAATCTCAACTCATCGCATTTTATTCATTACTCGGCAAATTTATTAAAATAGGGATCATTTCA
>JAPKLY010001956.1:0-31796 GCA_026898435.1 Prunella vulgaris | reverse complement strand
AAATTTTTGAAAAGATTTGATAGATAAAATAGAATTTTAAAAACCGATATAAAGATCACAGAAATACTTATCGAGATGCTGACGTGGCAAAATCAGCTGATAAGAGCGATCCTTATGAGAATCTTTTCTGCTCATCTGGGTCTTTAATGTCAGCTGACATGGACCAGCTGAAGCAAAGTGGCCTTGTCTGACTTTCATAACTTATCCCTGTATCAAGTTAGACATAACAAGATAGAGAAAAGAAAAGAAAGAATAAGTAGACATACCAGATCAGCTGTTGTGAGGATCAGCTGATTACTTCAGCAGAAAGGTCCTCAGCTGGGTACCAGCTGACTACCCGTTTACCCAAAAAAAAAACTTTTGTTCTAAAGAACTGCTCCTCCATCTATCCTAACTCTGCTACTAATTCTCTGAATCTTACCTCTACTAAGGGTTTGGTAAGCACATCTGCTCTCTGCTTCTCCGTATGAATCTTCTCCATCCTGATATCTCCTTTCTCAGCATGATCCCGAAGAAAATGATGTCTTATGTCCACATGCTTGCATCTAGTATGGAGAACAGGATTCTGAGTAATGGCTATTGCACTTGTGCTATCACAGAAATGGGTATCTCTTCTGTAATCACATGGTAGTCCCTCAGCTGTTGTCTGATCCAGAGCAGCTGAGAACAGCAACTACCAGCAGCCATGTACTCTGCCTCTGTTGTGGAAGTAGCTACTGAAGTCTGTTTCTTGGAGAACCAAGATATCAGTTTACTTCCCAGAAACTGACATGTGCCAGAAGTTGATTTCCAATCAATCTTGCACCCTCCATAGTCAGAATCTGAATACCCACTCAGCTGAAAATTGTCATCAGCTAGATACCAGAGGCCTAGATTGTAAGTACCCTTCAAATACTTTACAATCTTCTTGCTGCTTCCAGATGAGATTTCTTAGGATTTGCCTGAAACCTTGCACACACCCCAACTGCAAAGCTGATATCAGGTCTACTGGCAGTGAGATACAGCAGAGAACCAATAAGTCCCCTATAATGTGTCTGATCTACTTTCTCACCAGCCTCATCTGGATCCATGCTAAAGTTTGCCATCATTGGAATCTTAGCTTCTCTGCTGCTACTGATTCCAAACTTCTCAATCAAATTCTTGGCATACTTAGCTTGGCTAATGAAAGCTCCATTGGACATCTGCTTCACCTGCAGTCCAAGGAAATAAGTCATCTCCCCCATCATAGACATTTCAAACTTGCTGGTCATCAGTTTGCTGAACTTATCACACATCAGCTTGTTGGGGGAGCCAAAGATGATATCATCCACATAGATCTGCACTAAGAGGATATCATCTCCGTCTTCCTTTCTGAACAAGGTTTTGTCTATCTTTCCTTTACTGAATCCACTATCCAGTAGGAACTGTGATAGAGTATCATACCAGGCTCTAGGTGCCTGCTTTAGTCCATATAACGCTTTCTGCAACCTATAAACCTTGTTCCCAATCTCAAATCCTGGTGGCTGTTCCACATAAACCTCTTCTGCCAGGATTCCATTCAGAAAAGCTGACTTGACATCCATCTGATAGACTTTGAACCCTTTGAAAACAGCATAGGCCAGAAACAATCTAATGGCTTCTAGTCTTGCCACAGGAGCAAATGTCTCATCATAGTCAATCCCCTCTGACTGTGAATACCCCTGGGCTACTAGCCTTGCCTTGTTTCTAACTACTACATCATTTTCATCCTTTTTGTTCTTGAATACCCACTTAGTACCTATGACCTTCTGATGTTTGGGCCTCTCCACTAGAGTCCAAACTTCTTGTCTTGCAAACTGATTTAGCTCCTCTTGCATAGCTACAATCCAGTTTGGGTCTTCAAGAGCTTCATGGATATTTTTGGGTTCTATCAGAGACACATAACAGCTGAATTGAGCACCCAAGTTTAGCTTTCTTCTAGTCTGAACACCTACACTTGGATCTCCTAGAATCTGTTCAGCTTGGAAAGCAGATAATGTCTTCTTGCCCCTTTGAGGTGCCATAGTCTGCTCCTCTTGGGTCTTGTCTGAAATTCCCCCTTGGTTAGTGTCAGGAGTCAATGTGCCATCACCTGAAGCTGATGAGGGCTTATCAGCTGATTTGGGCTCATCATCTGAATCTGAGTCTGATTCTATCCTAGGTACTACTACCTTAATCAGATCTGGCTTATCTGACAGATTCAGCTGATCCACCTCTTCTGCTAGCTTCTCCTTGCTGTACTCATGAAAAGATTCATCAAATACAACATGGGGTGTCTCCTCCACACAGAGAGAGACTTTATTTAAGACTCTATAGGCTTTGCTACTTCCAGAATATCCTAAGAATATTCCTTCAGCAACCTTAGCATCAAAAGTCTTTAACTTAGTCTTTTCATTGTCATGGATGAAACACCTACACCAAAAAGTATGGACAGAGGAAAGGTTAGGAGTTTTACCTTTGTACATTTCATAAGGAGTCTTCCCATGTCTCTTGACTGGTAGACACCTATTTTGGATGAAGCATGCAGTATTGATGGCTTCTGCCCAAAACCTTTGAGGAGTCTGATATTCAGCTAACATAGTCCTTGCTGCCTCCTTGAGGGTTCTGTTTCTCCTCTCAGCTAACCCATTCTGCTGAGGTGTTCTGGAAGATGATGTCTCATGCTGAATACCATTATCCCTGCAATAGTCAGAAACAACAGAGTTAAGAAACTCAGTACCTTTATCACTTCTGATTCTAACTATGCTGAGGTCCAGCTCCTTCTGAATCCTCTTGAACAACTCCAGCATCTTGACCATAGTCTCATTCTTCTTGAACAAGAACACTACCCAAGTGAATCTTGTATAGTCATCAACAATCACTAGTGTGTACTTCTTCCCACTGAAACTAAGAGGTGAGACAGGTCCAAACAAATCCATATGAATCAGCTGGAGTGCTTTTGTTGTTGAAGTACTCTGCACATCTTTGAATGAGGTTTTAGTCTGCTTTCCTTTCTGACAGGCATTACACTTCTGCTCAGATGCAAACACCTCATTTGGTAGACCTCTGACCAGACCCTTCCTTGCAACCTTGTTGAGAGTCTTGAAGTTCAGATGACCTAACCTCTTGTGCCAGAGCCAGCTGATCTCTGATGAGCTTTTAGCAACCAAACAAGAGTCAGCTGGACAGCTTGCAAAATCTGCAAGATACATATTACCTCTTCTGAGGCCAGTTAGTAGCACCTGCTCATTTAAATCATTAATAACAAGACAAGAGTTCTCAGAGAATCTTACTGAATATCCCTTGTCACAGAATTGGGATACAGACAGAAGATTGTGCATGAGCCCTTCTACATAGTAGACTTCTTCAACTCTTGTTCCTTTGATCAGCAGAGTGCCAACTCCTCTGGTGACTCCAAAATTGTTGTCACCGAACACAACTCTAGGTCCATCCAGCGATACAAAGTTCTGGAGAAGATGCTTCTCAAAGGTCATGTGCTTCGAGCAACCGCTATCAATGTACCAGATATGGCCCTTGGCTTCTCCTCTTTCTATAGGGCTAGAGTTAACCTGAAATTAAAACTCAGGCTTTAGGTACCCTATCTTTGGGTCCTGATTGGTTAGTATCGACTTTCTGGATCCACAGGTAGAGATCATCCTTATGAGGTTTAGGAGATCTCAACCTTCTACCATATTTGTCCACAAAAATCATCTCCCTCAGAGGATCTTTTCTGGGGTGATGAGTGATAACAGCAGGTTTGTAGGTGGGTTGCTCATAAGGATAATTTCGGCTTGAGCCTCCGAATGACTCATAAACTTTAGACGGTGAAGGCTTGCCTACTTTGGTTACATTAAAAGTAACCCAGGGCTGAGGTCTGTTTCGCTTGGGTTTACTCTGTTGAGATGACCCAGGCTTATCATTCCTCTGCTGATTCTGCTGAGGTCTTCTTGTCTTAGCTGAGCTATGACTTGGATTCCTCTTCTGATCTCGAGGCTTCTGAGCTTTGGACTTATGTTGGTTGTCAGCAGGCTTCTGAGTTTTAGTACTCTTCTGCTCTGTTGAAACCTTTTGATCACCAGCAGACTTCTGAGCTTTGGAGCTCTTCTGTCCAGCTGGGACCTTTTCTATCCCTCTGCTCTTCTGCCCTTTTGATCCAGATGCAGGCTCAGCTGGCCCTTTACCCTTTCGAGGATCCCTAATTAATCCACTGTCACCTTTCTTCATCTTTTGTGGTTTTGGTTTGGGATAACCTAGACCCCTTTTATCATTCACAGTTTGTGAGGATTCAGCTATTTCAGACACGGCATTTTTTGCCTTAGTTAGCTGATCCACTTTCAGCTGAAGCTGCTGTGAATTTTTGGTTATCAGTTCATTCTGCTTAAAGAGTTCATCGAACTTAGCTGTCAGCAGATTGTGTTCTTCACTTAAGACAGTGTTCTCAGAAAGTAGCTTTTCTATCAGCTTCTCCTGTTCTTCACATTTTGCTATTAAGTCAGCAGACTTGTTAGCTTGTGAGTCATAGGATATCACTGGTAGTCTAGCACTTTCCAGATCTTGTCTCAAGCTTAAAACTTCAGCTTTCAAACTTGAATTCTCCTCTTCCAGCTTAGAACAGACTTTTAGGGAGGATTGGAGATCAGATAACAACTTGTGTATATCTGACTCCATAGAATAGGTAGAGGAGCAAGATGAGCTAACAGAGAATTTACCTCTTCTACCTTAGCCATGAGGCAAATATCATCCTCTGATTCAAAATCAGATGAGGATGAGGATGAGCTGATGTCCTGCTTCTCCTCCTCTGCTAGCAGAGCTCTCTTATCAGCAAACCTGCGATCTCTCTTGATCCTCTTCTCTTCTCTCTCCCTTGGGGTAAGCTGAGGACAATCATAACTAAGATATCCTGGCTTGTTGCAAGTGAAACAGACACCATCTCCTCCTCTTCTGGGACTTGGTTCCCTCCTTCTCTCTGGAGACTTATATCTGGTCTCCTGTTCATCTGATTGTCTTCTGGCATCAGATGACTTCTGGTATCTTCTGGAAGAATCACTCTTATTCTTCTTCCAATGAGATCTATACTTCTGAAACTTGTTTGACATCTTGTCAAACTTCTTGGTCAATAAAGCAAGTTGCTCCTTTAAGTTCATGTCCTCTGGAGCAGAGGACTTCTCTTGACTATCAGCTGCAGCAGAGAAAGCAACATTCTTTGTGGCTGATGAAGTTGGAGTCTCATCTTCTTGATCCTCTTCTTGGATATCGAACTCATGTTCCTTCAGATGAGATAGCAGAGTATGATGACTCATCTCAGATAAATTCTTTGTCTCTTTAATTATTGTCACCTTCACTCTCCATCTAGGAGTAAGAGATCTCACAATTTTGTTAATCCTTTCCTAAGGAGCTTGCCTTATTCAGTATGTTTGTCAGCCTCATATCTAGCTGATCAATGGTTTCATCAGCTTTCATTTTAAATGTGTCAAAGGTATGTAGAACAACTTGAAGCTTGTTCTCTTTGATTTGATCTGTCCCTTCACACATCAAGGAGAGTTTCTCCCACATCTCCTTAGCAGTTCTGCACGTCTTGATTTTCTCTATATATTCTTTGGAGAGTGTCTCAATGATTTCTGTTCTGGCCACTTGATCGAGGTTGAAGAGTTTTCTTTCAGCATCGTTTAGTTCACTCTTCTTCTTCTCTGTCTTCCTTCTTTCACTGATTTCAGCTTCAGGAGTCTTGCCATCACTTATTCCTTCCCAGAAGAACTTGATTGGCCCTTCCTCCAGAACATCTAACATCCGATCATGAATGGCTCCAAGGTGATTCTCCATTCTGAATTTCCAGTAATCATAATCCTCTATGGTGAATTCAGGAAACTTCCTTGTCTTGGATCCACTCTTTTTGTAGGAAGACATATCTGCAAGTGGTTGGATAAAAGGCACACAGATATTTCTAAAAACAGATTTTCAGGGATCTGTCCAGGTGACCACCAAAAGCTTTCTCAGGCTGTGGTCTTTTGGACACACAGCTCTGATACCACTTGTTGGTCCCAAAGGCAGGTTTTAGGGAAGAATACACTTGAACAAGTCTAGAAGGGGGGGTTGAATAGACTTGTAAGGATTCAAAAAACCTTTTTCAATTTTACCGGCTTATTCAGAAAATCAGCAGACTGCTTGAGGTAGTCTGAATTTTGAAAATAGTGCGCTGTGTATAGTGCGGAAAAGTTTTTAATGAAAATCGGTTTTTAGGTGATGTGCACATATAAGAACAGAAAGAAATACGAAGAGACACAAGGGATTTATAGTGGTTCGGACCAACTGTCCTACATCCACTCTCCTCAATCCAACTTGGACTTGAGGGGCTCTCCACTAACTCACTTACTCACTTACTTACACAGTTTGAGAGTACTACTCTCTTACAACTTGTCAATGCTACAAGCGCAATTGACTTCTCACAGATTCTACCAAGCTTTTACAAAGGATAAGTATGAATGGTGTTTTTTAGCGTAAGTGATAAATCTGACAGAGTATCGGCTAGCTTAATGTGCGTGTAAATCCAATACAGAAATTATCACTATTACTCTAATTTATAGGATCAAATAACTAGCCGTTGGGATGGACTAGAAATCTGAGATCCTATAATCTCGTATTCAATCAATCAATGTGATTGATTGAATTTTCTTGTTGATTCCCGTCAATCTTCGCGATCTTCAATCAATCAAGTTTGTCCCCTTGATTGATTGATCTTCTATTCTGGGAATCTTCCTTTTATGTCGCAAGTTAACCCTTAAAATTGATTCCGAAGAATCTGGGCCGAGCACAGAACCTCAGCTGATCTGTCTCCTCAGCTGGTGTATCAGTCTGCAGATACTTGGACCTCAGCTGATGTGCAAGTCTACTGGTGTGCACCTCAGCTGGTCTTCTTGACTTCGTCTGGATACGTCTTGTATCCATGGTCCTTGTCTTGTCTGCGACGTGCTCTCAGCTGATCTACTAAACTTTTGATATCTGCTGATCAGCTGATGTAAACATCTCTGATGATCTGCTCTCGATGCTCCAGTATCAGCTGCTTAAATCTTCTGTCTTCTAAAATCGGCTAAGTCCACAAGGTCTCAGCTGGTCTTCGCTTCTATGATAGCTTCGGATCTTCTAGGCAGCAAGGTAGATTCCCCCTCACTTGAACCTATCT
Organism: Prunella vulgaris; assembly: GCA_026898435.1. NCBI lineage: Eukaryota > Viridiplantae > Streptophyta > Magnoliopsida > Lamiales > Lamiaceae > Prunella > Prunella vulgaris. The sequence continues at coordinate 24,643 of JAPKLY010001956.1, read as the reverse complement.
AATCCTAACTACTCATCAGCTGACTAACATGTTCAGCTGGTCTTATTACAAGCTGATTGGTTTATTATATCATCAAAACATCTAACACAGAAATCCTAACAATAGTCAATCCCTTCGGCCTGAGAGTAACCCTTTACCACCAGTCTGGCCTTGTTCCTGATGATAACACATTCATTTATCCCTCTTGTTCTTGAAGACTCACTTAATGCCAATAATATGTTGATGCCTAGGTCTCTCCACTAACTCCCAAACCTGATTCTGCTCAAACTGATTGAACTGATCCTGCATGGCTATGATCCAATTGGGGTCAGCAAGAGCTTCTTCTATTTTCTTAGGTTCCTGATCCGATGGGAAACAACAAAACATAGCGCTCTCGCCATGGAACAACCTTGTCCAGACCCCCTCATTGATATCACCAATGATATCTGCCAATGAATGATCAGATAGCCAATGCCTCCTGCTGACTGGAGTGCTGGGAGAAGCTGCTGACGTTCCCTCCCCTGATCCTGAAACATTAGTCTCAATAATATTAGGCAAAGAAGCGGAACGAGCAAGAACACGGGATACCGATAGTCCTTACCTCAGGTTGAGCATGTGCCTCCGTCTGAGACTCAACATTCTCCGAGGCTGGGGCTTGCTGAGGGTTGGCCTGAGGTCCATCCTGATCCTCATCATCATCCCATCCCATGGGAGCATGTACAAGCTTGACCTTGATCTCAGGATTTTGCTTCAGGCTCAGTCTTTTCACCCTCTTGGTAACCCCCTCAGTGTCAGGACTTGGAACATGTTTTCTACACACTGATGCAGTCTCATCAAACACAACATGAGGTGTTTCCTCCACACAAAGGGTCCGACAGTTTTACACCCTGAAGGCTTTGCTAATTGAGGAATATCCTAAGAACACTCCCTCATCAGACTTGCTGTCAAAGGCTTTCAACTGGTCTTTCCCATTGTTCAGGATGAAACACTTACACCCAAAAATATGGAAATAGGAGACGTGAGGCTTCCTCTTATTCCACGATTCATAGGGTGTCTGAGCATGTTGTTTGTTCAGCATAGATAAGTTCTGAGTGTAGCAAGCAGTGTTGATTGTTTCAGCCCAATACTTCTTGGGCAGTCCTGACTCAGCCAACATGGTCCTGACCGCTTCCTTCAGGGTCCTGTTCCATCTCTCAGCTACTCCATTCTGCTGTGGAGTCCTGGTTGAAAAAGTCTCATGAGCAATACCAAGGTCAGTATAAAAATCAGTTATATAAGAATTAATAAACTCCGTTCCCTGATCTGATCTGATCCTGATGATGCTCTGACCCTGTTCAGTACTCAATTTCTTGAGCAACTCTGGAAACTTGACCTGAGTCTCCTTCTTGTTCAGCAAGAAAATCACCCATGTGTACCTGGAATAATCATTAACAACAACGAGGGTATATTTCCTATCATTCATGCTGACAGGAGTAATTGGACCAAAGAGATCCATGTGCAGGAGCTGAAGCACTCTGTCAGTTGAGAAGGCTTCTTTCTCCTTGAATGAAGTTTTAGTTTGCTTGCCTTCCTGACATGCTCCGCACACGTGGTCTTTGCTAAAAACTTAATTAGGCAGACCCTCTACAAGAGAAAGTCGAGAGATTTTGTAAATAACCTTGAAGTTTAAGTGACTCAGACGCTTATGCCAGACCCAACTGAATTCAGAGTGTTGGTCCCAAAATGAGTATAAATCGGTGTATGGGGGGAATACACTGATGTCAGATTTTCCCAACTTAGTCAGGAAGCTCCTAATGTATTCAATTAAACTGATGGTCCTCAGGGGCAGCAAGGACGGATCATCAATGAATCGAATAGGCTAAGTCAGAGTTGTGCTTTCAGAAGCTCAGCAGAGATAACAATCTTACTGACCACTCGGAAGCTAGTCAGTTGGGCTACTATCTCAGTAAGCTCAGTTTAGTGTGGAATGTGAGCCCTTAAGTTTCTACTCGTTTTAGTTTTTGAAAACTTATCAGTTTGTTTAGTGAAAACTTGGTTAAGGAAGGTGCACAGTTTTACTGATCAGGATGAAGAATCAGTCCTGATGTTTTCAAAACAAATGCAAGTATGCTTCAGTTAAATATGTATGACAATTATGATCCTGAGCAAATAGTAAATCAGCACACAAGGGTCTTTTTAACGTGGTTGGGAGATAACCAACTCCTACGTCCACGACCTGATTGAACAGGAAGCTATCCTCAAAACCCTGAGGATAGGAACTTGATTTTTACGTGCCAAGGGACACGAGTAGCCAACTTTCTCTCTTAGGAACTGACCCCTGGGCATTTTACAAGTCCCAGTCCTTCCTACCAACCAACTCACAACCTGAGGGGTTTGGTATTTCACGTTTTCCAACTATTGTGTATTGATCTCTCTAACAAATCAGATCTAAGGATGGGATCAATACTCTAAGCAAAATACAAAAGAGATTCCTACTACAACACTAGGGAAATTTAAAGTTTCAGAGTGTTGTTCAAAGTATTCTTTGAGTGCTTGGAATCTTGAGAGCTTTCTCTTGGAAATTTGACGTTAGCCTTGAATGGGAGCAAGGCATTCTGTATTTATAGGGAGGTTTGAAATAGATCCGTTGGAGGAGATCCATTTCAAACCTTCCTATTTTAGGTAGGTGCAGGTACTGGGTGTCCTTGTCTGACAGAGACCATACCTAGTATGGCAAAGTTTCTGATCCGCCGCCTGCACCTCTGAGAAGCATTAAATGTGCTTAGTCTCCGTACATACGTGTCGCCTTCTTACTGGTCGCTTGTTCAACGGCTAGTTTGTCGGCATTGACTTTACTGATCCTCGTACATTTATAACTCTGAGTCCCTCGTTCTTTACTCAGCATAAATGTTTGTCTTATGGTGGAGACTTTGACATTCTTTCTGCTTCATCGGACTTCCATTCACACGTGTAACCTTTGGGTCTCAGGACTTATAAGTATCAGGTTAATTGATACTAGGCCCGAGTCAGGACTTATGAACATCAGTAAAACGTTCAGCCTGATCAAGGTTACACTGTGTCTTCACTGATAGAGACTTCCCTGAGCATGCTTAGTCTACTCAGTTCTGTTAGGATCAGTGGTCTTCTTCAGGATGTCTTCTAGGCATCTTCAGGACTCTTTCTAGTTTTTTTCAGGTTGCAGCTTCAGGTTGATCATCTTCAGGACGATCATACCTTCAAGATTGGAGATGCTTCAGACTTCAGACTTCTGGGATGCCACCATCAGTCTTCAATCTTAAACACGTTCCCCCTGAACTGAATACCTGTGAATAGAAAAATCTATTCTAACCTATCTATCCTGAGCCTATCATCCTGATGAACTATACTTAGGCAAATTCATCAAGGGGTTTTGGGATCTAATCAAAATACTCAGATTGTCCCAACAATTTCCCCCTTTTTGATGATGCCAAAACCCTTAGAAAAATCCTACCATCTAAACAATTTACTGATATAATTAGTATTCAGTTCAGGAACCTATATCAGGTCCTTAGTTCTATAAGTTGGAAGCAGGAAAGGGTTAGTACAATTCTTGATAAAGAGCAAAAAAGTAAATCAGGAGTCAACGAGATGTTGTCTTATGAATATAAAATAGTTTCATTGATAAGTAAAGATGTACAAGGCATCCTGAAACTATTACAATGATATCCCTGAAACAGTAATCCTGATTCTACTCCTCAGTCTTCATCATCCCACTTCATCTAGGTCAGTCCATACTTCGCCAGGACCCTCAGCTTCACCTCATGGAATTGATCAGGATCCTCAAAAACACCGTTGGTCTGAGCCACCATGGCAATTTCAGCTTGAATAGCAGTTCGGTTGAGGTGATGACTAATTCCCATCATCGGTGGTATGTAAATTATGTTTTCAGGGGCTCTGATCTGATATCCTGCCCTGTCAGCATATCTGACAAACTCGACCCATAGGTCAGGATAGTGAAGGGTCATCCACTCCATGAATACAACATTTTTATCATGGTCCTCGCACTTCAGCCAGTTCCCATAAACATAATACTTCTCCACAAATTCTTTCTTAATCAGAACCCAAGTCTGATTGAATTATGGTGGAATGAAGTTATCTACATACTCGTACAAGAAAGATCCTGCTGGCTCACCAGAGACTGCCTTCTTCTTCTGACCAACAGCCTTCTTTTTCACTGCACTCGGATCAAGTTTCATCTTCTCAGCTTTCTCCTTTTCCTTCAGGGCATCAAGTTGACCTTGAAGGTTTTCAATCTTCGTATCCTGAGACCTGACCTTCAGTGCAGTTTCCAAAGTTATCTGCTTTTGCTTCTTCTTTGTCACTACCAAGGGATCATTAGGATAAAGTTGTTCTTCACATTCCTCCAAGAGTTCATTCACTTCTTCAGAAGTTGCCGGTTTTCTCATCTTCTGATCCTGAGTGGGAATTTCAGGATCAGTGGCCTTCCTCTTCTTTGAAGTGTCGAACTTGGGATTTTTCTTTCCTTCCCCCTTTTTGGCAGCATCAGGGGAATCCTCCTCCCTATCCATCTTAGCCTTTATATCATCGAGTAGAATCCTCTGCTAAGCAGCCTGGTCAGTTACCAACTTCAGGTCAGAAGCCAGTGCATCAGTCTTGAGGACACTTTCAGAGAAATGGTTGTCGAATCTTAACTTCATGGCAGCCAACTCCTTCTTCTGATTCATGCACTAAGTCATTAGATTATTGAAGGACTTATGTCATACTTCGTCATTACCCTTCAAATTCTCACTGATCTTCCTCAGAAGAAATGCATCCTCTGCCTGGGCTTCTTCCCTAGCCAAACCTCTGATCGTGGCCTCCTGCCCTTGCATTGCCTCAGCAATCAGTTTCCTGATCCGCCCATCCAGGTTGCTGAGAGCTGAGTCTATAACGCTTTGAACTTGGCCAGAGATTGTGGCAAGCTCGATAGATCTCTAATTCTCAATGCTCAGGAAGCGATCAGAATCTTCCTTCCTTGCATCCGAGAATTTTATCGCCAGCTTCTTGTGCTTCTCCCGCTGATGGTAGAGCTTACCGATAATGCTTCGACCCATCAATGAAAGTCCCACTGATATGGTCCGGTTCTTCCTCTTTTTCTTCTTCTTTGAGGGCTTTTGAAGAACCATAACTGGGGTCTCTCCAGAAGCCTCAGCAGTCCCGACCCCGGGGAGTGCTTCATCGGCCGGTGCAACAGGTCCTGAGCCTGCACCTGCCCCGCCACCTAGAACTATCGCCAGTTCCATGGAGGGGTTGGGTTGAGAATTGTTGGCTCGAACTTCCCTGATAAAATCATCTTTGGATATCACTTGACCATAAGTTCTAAGACCAAACCTGTGCAGGATGAGTTGCTTCTGATCTCTGAGATACTCCACTCCTCTTACCTCGATCAGCGAAGCAACTTCAGTAATGGATGCCCTCCGTATCATAATCAAAACCCTAAGCTTTACAACCTCTTCAACATAAGAGGGATCCAGATTTGGAAGATTCTGACTAATGAACCTTTTGGCCTGAGAATTGGCATCCATCTCAAAAGGTGTAAGTTTTGGTGGTGGAGCAACCTCTTCCTGATCTCCCTCCTGATGCTCTGGTTCAGAGTCAGCATCATCCGAGACCGTCCATTTCCTTCCTTGGACATTCTCCACATCCTCATCTAGGAGCTCCTCCTGAGCCTCCGTCCCCTCTACCTCCTGATGCTCTTCATCTCCAGCATCCGAACTACCTTGTCCCTCCGGGACAACCTCCTCATCATCCTCTCCCTCTCCTTCCTTCTCACATCCTTGCTCCTCTTCCAATACCTCCACCTCAGCTACTCCACCGGGCTCAACCTGAGCCTCCATTCTCAGATCCTGCACAACCTGCATAACCGGATCCTCTTGAACAGGCTCTTGGGCAGCCTGTTCCCCCTCAACTGTAGCATCCTTCTCCTGAGGCATGCTCTCGTCTTCCTAAGTCTCCTCCTGCTCAGTTGGGGTTTCAGCAATTGGAGTTGCTGAAGGTGTTGCTGCTGACTTTTTGGACTTGGCAGCTGGAGCGGTTTTGGGTTCAGGTACGTCTGATTCAGTCTAAGAATCATGAAGCACAGTTTTCTTTTCAGAGACCTGAAGACCCTTCATTGTGACTCGCTTTGGCCCTGACTTGGCCGACTCCTCCTGAGCTGCTGAGCTGGCTGCCTTGCCCTTCCCTTTTCCCTTTAAGATCCTCTTGACCTCAGTATCCTTCATCTTCTTGATCGTATTAGCAGCATTCTGATAGAGGATATGTTTATCTTTGAAGTCACTGAGGTTTTCCTTATCAACATCTCCAAATCGCAGACTTTGAAACATCACTGAGAGCTTAGAACCAAAGTGGGGGTTCCTTGTCAGGATGATATGATCTCCATCCCTCTCAACCTTCTTGGCCTCTAGTACTAACTTCTGGAAGAAGTACTCCTCCCAGTCCACCTTAGCGTTCTCCACCACAGCAGCCATTACCCTGATCTTAGGCTGAGACACCTGTTCCAATCCTCCCACAAACCCCATGATGCTTTGAACAATAACTTCAAACATCAGTTTGTACTCCGGCTTGAACAATTTCTTGTTCATTTTTCCAAATATCTCCTGTGGCACGATCAGGTAAGTGTCAGCATAACCTTGCTCCTTGCTGAACTTATGCATGGCTGCATCTGACAGTTCCTCATCAGCAGTGGAATGAGGAAGATTGTATGTTTTTCTGATCAACTCTCTCACGCTCACCTTCTCAAAGAAGTGCTGAACAATCTTCTTCCCATCTTTCTCCACTGTCCTCCTGAGTGGAATCACTGATACCCACTCCCCTGCGTCATTTTGCTTCAGATTTGCATAGAAAGCCACAATCTAATGCTCACACGTCTTAGCATGTTTCTTGGACACGAAATCCAAAAGCCCAGCATTGTTGATTGCCCCATAGACTTGATTCAACTCCTTGATGGATGAACGATGTGTGAAATCGACCAGCTAATCAAAGGTGACCTTTGATTCAACTGCTGAAATGGCAGTATGGAATTTCTTTACTTCTGAGGCTGTCATGAATGGTTTGGTGGTGGTGGTGGAAGCCATTGATGCTAGGAAAGATAGAGAGTAAAATTGCAGATATATTGGGCTAGGAAAATATGAGTGCGTAAATTGTGCAAAGTGAATGATCCTTCCATTTATACCCAAAGAATCAGTTTTAATGAATAGGTTGGATTAATGGTCTTTCGAAATTCAACGAATTAGATGAAGGGGTATATCCGGAATAAAAGTGCACCAAAGATCGGTTTTCAAAAGTAATGATGTTAACTTTATCGAAACTTATTCCCGCCCATTTTGCATTTAATGCGTGTTAGAAGAATATTTGAAATAAATACGTATTTTGCATTTAATAAAAACTGAAAATTAGATGAATGACTGAGGATTTGAGTTAGAAACCCTTTGATTGATGCGATGTCAGACATGATAAGAGGAGCACATGCAGGACAGAAAAGGGAAGGAGTTCAGGATTACATACCGGTCAGTCAAGTATAGAAACCTGACTGATACCTCGTGAGATCGATCAAGGTGACAAGCACTGAAATCTGTGTCCTGAACCTAAAACCTATTCTGATCCTGAAGATCCAAATCTGATGTCTGTTCCCCCTGAAAGCCATCCATCTCTGCAACCTGATCCTGAGTTAGTCATCCCTTCTGACCACTTTGTTCAATCCTGAACTGAGGTTTATACTGAACCATCTACTCCTGGGTCAAGAAGTCCTAACTCTACTGACAACTCAACAAACCTGGTTTCAGGCAAAGCCTTAGTCAGGATGTCAGCTCTCTGCTTATCAGTAAGGACCCTCTCCATCCTTATATCCTTCTTCTCAACATGATCTCTTATAAAGTGATGCCTGATGTCTACATGCTTACAATTTGTGTGTAAGATTGGGTTTTGGGATATGGCAATGGCATTGTTGTTGTCACAATAAATTGGGACTTCAGTGGCCTCAACTTGGTAGTCTCTCAGTTGTTGCTTCAACCAAAGGATCTGGGAGCAACAACTGCCTACCGCCATATACTCAGCCTCGGTAGTAGACGTTGAAACACTTGTTTGTTTCTTGGAAAAACAAGAGATCAGTTTACTCCCTAGAAACTGACATGTGCCTGTAGTTGATTTCCTATCAAGTCTACAGCCTCCATAATCAGCATCAGAATAGCCAGTCAGTTCTAGGTTATCATCAGAGGGATACCAAAGTCTTAAATTGACTGTACCCTTCAGGTATTTCAGTTTCTTTTTGGCACTCTCTAGATGACTTTTCTTTGGGTCAGACTGATATCTTGCACAAACTCCGACTGCATAAGTGATGTCAGGATGACTTGCAGTCAGGTACAATAAGGATCCAATCAGTGCCCTATATTCAGTCTGATTCATTGAGGTCCCCTCCTTGTCAGGATCCAGCTTCTCATTTATGTTCATGGGAATACGTGAGACTTTGCTGGTCTGAACTCCAAACTTCTGAATCAAGTCCCTAGCATACTTGGACTGGTTTATGAAGATTCCAGAGTCAGATTGCCTGACCTGAAGACCTAAGAAGAAGTTCATCTCTCCTATCATTGACATCTCAAACTTCCCCGTCATCAGCTTTGAGAATTTCTCACAGAGCTTCAGGTTTGGTCATCCAAATATTATGTCATCCACATAAATCTAAACCAAGAGAATGTTTTCCCTTTGGATATCGTGAAGAGGGTCATGTCCACTATTCCTTTCACGAACACGTGGTCTATCAGGAACTGGGAGAGTGTATCATACCAAGTCCTGTGGGCTTGTTTCAGGCCATAAAGAGCCTTCTTCAGGAGATATACCTAATTTCCAACTTCGAACCCTGGAGGTTGCTCAACATAAACCTCCTCGTTCAGAACACCATTCAGAAAGGAACTCTTTATGTCCATCTGATACACCTTGAACTTCTTAAATGTTGCATAAGCCAAGAACAACCTGATTGCTTCCAATCTTGCAACTGGGGCAAAAGTCTCATCATAGTCGATTCCTTCGGCCTGAGAGTAACCCTTAGCCACCAGTCTGGCCTTATTCCTGACAACAACATTCTTCTCATTCCTCATGTTCTTGAAGACCCACTTGGTGCCAATAACATGTTGACTCCTAGGTCTCTCAACTAACTCCCAAACCTGATTCCGCTCAAACTGATTGAGCTCATCCTGCATGGCTAGGATCCAGTTGGGATCAGCAAGAGCTTCTTCTATGCTCTTAGGTTCCTGATCACTCAGGAAACAACAAAACATAGCGCTCTCACCAAAGGACAACCTTGTCCTGACCCCCTCATTGACATCACCAATGATGTCAGCCAATGAGTGATCATCTAGCCATCGCCTCCTGATGATGGCCGCGCTGGGAGCTGTTGACGTTCCCTCACCTGATCCTAAAACGTTAGTCTCGATAATAATAGGTAAAGAAGCGGAACGAGCAAGAACAGGGGACACTGAGTCATTCCCTGAGGGTTGTACAATATCAGGGACATTGTTTCTTCCTACAGAGTTGGACTCAGTAACTGTCTCAGGTGCAGAAGCATCATCACCGACAGTACGTACCTCAGGTTGAGTCTGTGCCTCCATCTGAGACTCAACATTCTCCGAGGCTGGCCTGAGGTCCATCCTGATCGTCATCATCATCCCATCCTTTGAGAGCATTCACGAATTTGACCTTGAACTCAGGATTCTTCAGGCTCAGTCTTGTCACCCTCTTGGTAACCCCCTCAGTGTCAGGACTTGGAACCTATTTTCTACGCACTGATGCAGTCTCATCAAACACAACATGAGGTGTTTCCTCCACACAAAGGGTCTGACAGTTATACACCCTGAAGGCTTTGCTGACTGAGGAGTATCCTAAGAAGACTCCCTCATCAGACTTGCTATCAAAGGCTTTAAGCTGATCTTTCCCATTGTTCAGGATGAAACACTTACACCCAAAAATATGGAAATAGGAGATGCGAGGCTTCCTTTTATTCCAAGTTTCATAAGGTGTCTGAGCATGTTGTTTGTTCAGCATAGATCGGTTCTGAGTGTAGCAAGCAGTGTTGATTGCTTCAGCCCAGTACTTCTTGGGCAGTCCTGACTCATCCAACATGGTCTGGGCAGCTTCCATCAGGGTCCGGTTCATTCTCTCAGCTACCCCATTCTGTTGAGGGGTCCTGGCTGCAGAAGTCTCATGAGCAATACCAAGGTCAGTACAAAAATCAGTTATAATAGAGTTAATAAACTCTGTTCCCCGATCTGATCTGATCCTGACGATGCTCTGACCCAGTTCAGTACTTAATTTCTTGAGTAACTCAGGAAGCTTGACATGAGTCTCCTTCTTGTTCAGTAAGAAAATAACCCATATGTACCTGGAATAATCATCACCAACAACAAGGGTATATTTCCTACCATTTATGCTGACAGGAGTAATCGAACCAAAGAGATCCATGTGCAGGAGCTGAAGCACTCTGTGAGTTGAGAAGGCATCTTTCTCCTTGAATGAAGCTTTGGATTGCTTGCCTTTCTGACACGCTCCGCACACGTGGTCTTTGCTAAAATCTTCATTAGGTAGACCCTCTACAAGAGAAAGTCGAGAGATTTTGTTAATAATCTTGAAGTTTAAGTGACTCAGGCTTTTATGCCAAAGACATATGAGCTCAGAAGTGCTCTTAGCGACCAAAGAAGTTTCAGGAGAGCTGCTCTTAAAGTCAGCAAAATAAATGTTGCCTCTCCTGACACCTGTAATCAGAACCTACAGTGTAGATTTGTCTTTCACAAGGCATATGTTAGATGTAAACTCTACACTATATCCACGATCACAAAACTGACGGACCGAAAGTAGGTTATGCCTAAGACCCTCAACATAGGATACATTAAGCACTCTCACAGAACCAACAACAAGGGTACCGAATCCTCTGGTGAAACCTTTAGAGTTATCACTAAAGGCTGCGGGCCTTCCTGAGCTATGTAGTTCTGAAGGAGATCACGAAATCCGGTCATGTGCCTGGAACATCCTGAGTCCAAGTACCAGTCCTTCATCAGATCCTCCTTCCTCTTCTTGTAGCCCGCAGCGACCTGAAAAGAATCAGACCTCAGGTACCCATCTCATATTGGGTCCTACAGTGTCAGTCATACCCTTCGGGATACAGATTTGTTTAACAATTCTAACAGCGTCAGAAGTGTAAACCTATCTCCCCAAAACATCAACATACACAGTCCTCTTCTTCCTTTGTGCCTGGGAAGTTGATGTTGTATGGGTGTCAGCCTGAGTCTCAGGAGCACTTGATTGATTCCTGGGGGCGGGCCTCCTGTTCCTCCTTGGCCTGGGTGCATTGGGCTGAGATCTGTCCTGGGAAGGAGCAGCTCGGGCCTGACCTCTACGCACTTGATGTCTGGCCTGATTGTTATCGGAGTCAGGTCTCTATTGCCTTTCAGGGGCGACTTGGTTTGTCCTTCTCCTTTAAGGATTAGGACGCTCCTGATGGTCCCTGTGCCCTGCGTGACTGAGGTTTCTGGATCTCTGTATTCCTAGGCTTCGCCTGAGGTTTCCTTTGGCCTGAAGTCCGTCCACCCTGAGCATTCTGAGGCCTAGCCTGAGAGGTGCTTGGAGCAGAGTTTCTTTTAGCCTGAGGATTCCTAGGCTGAGCTTTGGACCTACCTTGGTCCTTCTTCCTCGGCTCCTGGTGAGAGTTGCTCCCTGAAGCACCTCTCTTCTTCTTACCCTTTGGGTCTTTAGAGGCATCATAGCCTAACCCAGCTTTAGCACCATCGGTCAGCTGAGAGAAACTTGTTAACTCATCAACCACTTGGGAAGATGTGTGTAACTTCTTTAGCTTATTCTCAAGGTGCCCATTCTCCTTATTTAGGGCCTCAATCTCAGTGGTGTACTGAAACACCAGTTTCTGATGAGCATTCTCTTTTGAGATCAGCTCAAGATCCCAAGCAGTTTGCTCAGCACTAAGGCGAGCTTGCGACTCAGTTTTGAACATCTCTCTAAGAGCAATAAGCTCAATCATCTGTTGTTCCTGAGCAAGGAACTGATCAGTGTCACGAGTCTCAATCAGCGAGCTGATTACATCATTCAGTCTTTCAACCGCCATTGGAGTCTCATCATGCCTGTCCTGGGCATGAAGCAACTCTTCCTGGAGGTTTACTAGTCTAAGGGCTTCCTCAGTATCTCTCATTCTGAGAGACTCAGTTAATCGATCATTCTCCCCACTCAGTTGTGCATTCACATCCACTGTGTGAAAATGCGTCTCGTGTAGCCTTGAGAAATCAACCATCAATTTCTCTAAAGCGAGCTGAAGGTCGAGCTCTCTTGCTGAATCTGAGCTAAGCTCAGGTGCGTGATCAGGAGAAGAGGCAGAAGAACATACCTCATCATCTGCCATCAGACAGAGATCGTTATACTCCTCATCGGAGAAGAGATCAGGGGATCGGCGTCCTGGTATCACGCCCTAAAATTCTAAGCATTTCAAATCAACGGAAGTCTTGATTTTAAACAAACAATTTAATAAAACATTCTTTAGAACGTGCTACCTTTTCTTCTTAAAATAAAATTCTTTTCTTTGGAAAACTCTTTTTGCACTAAAGTCAAAGTAAATAAATCTAAACAATTAAATCACACATTCAATTCAAATAACTCATACAATACATTCATGAATAACATCAAAGTATCATAACAAATATGCACCATCTTTCTCTATATAATATTCACATGTGACTTAGGCTTATTCTAATATTTATTCAACATACAAGACATGAATTAAATCATGTAATAACTCACAAATAATTCTGGTGCAGCAATTAAAACATATAACTTTCGAAAACAGCTAGGGTGTGCTCATCAAAACTGGGTGTGTACAAAAACAGCCCATTAACTATTACTAAATCCATTGCTTTAAGACTATTATATTTCCAATCATCCTAAGACCTCTAAATACTCAATTAAATCATATTAAACATATTATAAGTACTTGCCACAAAAATCACCTTTTAGAACACATGAAAAGCTCGTAAACTAAAGTTATAGGACTAAATTCAAGCTAAAACTTTAAAATGATTTTTCTCCAGGTTTTGTAACCAAAATACTTAATATTTTATGGCTAATAATCTTCCAAAATTTTGAAAATACGCTGGGCATAAAGTTGGTATTTTTAAAATAAGAATTTTGACGACTAGAAACACATAAAGGACTAAAATCAGTTTCTTGACGTCTACTAAGTAAAAACTCACAAAAATTGGTCAATATGCATCTTAAATCATGGAAAATATTCTGGTAAAATTTCATAATTTTTGGAGTTGTAAAACTTAACTTATCGATCATGCAAACTAAGGACAGTAACTATTTCTTAAGAACAATTAAACACATAACTCAAACAGTTAAGCATGCTTCTAAATTCGAACCATCAGCTGCCAACATAATAAATAAGTCCATCAACTTAACTCCTTAAATTCATGCAATTTAACACTTAATCATAATAATAATAATAATAATACCTCATAAAATTTATAATAAAATCCCATAATTCATCAAACCATAATAAATGTCCGGTCTTCTTGCAGTGGTAACACTGATCTACATCAAAAACACCCGGTTTGTCAGCATACCTTTTATCAGATGACTCCCTCCTGCTCCCTGATGATCGTTCAGGTTTGGAGCTAGATCTTCTGGGATCAGCATCATCTCTCCTCTTGGAGCACTTCTCGTCTCTATGCCGCTCAGGCTCGTCCCTTTCTCTCCTAGATTCAAAACCCCTTTTTTCTTCTCTCCGGGGGCTCGATCTCCAGGGGCTAGAGTACCTACGATCACGGGTGTTAGTATAAAACTTCTTATACCTTCCAAATTGAGAGTTCAGTTTCTCGAATCTTCGTGCCATCCGGCTGTACTCCAGGGCTAGCTCATTCTTGCTCATATCTCTGAGTGATTTCGAGCCAGATCCAGCCTCAGGCTCAGGAGTAGCTTTAAGAGCTACACTCTTTTCCTTCTCAGGTGTCTTCTCCTCACTGACCTCCTCATTGACAACACCTTTCGTCTTCCTCTTATCGAGGTCGAATTCCAGAGCCTTTAACTCTGAGAATAGGTGAGAGTAAGGAATGTTAGTAAGATCCAGAGTGTTCTTCAACAAGATCACCCATGTGTCCCATCTTTTAGGGAGACAGTTCAGGATGTTAGATGACACCTCCCTCTTGGGAAACTCCTTCCCAAGGGTTGCTAGCTCGTTCATCATCTTAATGAACCGAGTTTCCATCTGATCGATGGTCTCTTCCTCAAGCATCCTAAAGGCCTCAAACTTTCTGATAGCCAAATCCCGCTTGTTCTCTTTTATCTTCTCAGAACCCTCACTTATCTCCTTCAGCACATCCCAGATCTCCTTCGTGGTTTTCAGATGCATAAGCCTGACCGAATTCTCGTAAGAAAGTGTGTGGAGTATAATGTTCTTCGCAACATTATCCTGTCCGATTTACTTAATTTGATCAGATGTAAGCGCGGACCTCTCCACTGGCTCATCTCCGGCAGCCGGAACAGGGACATTACTAGCTACGGGCCAATTGGTCTGAAAATTCCTCATAAATCTGATAGGACCATGCTCAATCACCTGGGGCATCTGATCATGGATGGAATAGAGATGTGCAAGGACCCTGAATTTCCAATAATCATAATTATCAATAGAGAACTTAGGAAGATTGCCCTCAAGGATCTTAGAACCGGATGCCATGATATGCAGTTTTCAGAAAAAAGATATGTTCAGTTGAACACCAAAAGTTTCTCCTCAAAAACTGTTGGTAAACAAAGTCAGTGGTCTTTTGAACCACTGCTCTGATACCACTTGTTGGTCCCGAAACGAGTATAAATCAGCGTATGGGGGGGGAATACACTAATGTCAGATTTTCCCGAAATCTCAGGAAAATGCTCTTTCAGACTTAGTCAGGAAGCTCCTGAAGTATTCAATTAAACTGATGGTCCTCAGGGGCAGCAAGGACGGATCAGCAATGAATCAAATAGGCTAAGTCAGAGTTGTGCTTTCAGAAGCTCAGTAGAGATAACAATCCTACTGACCGCTCAAAAGCTAGTCAGTTGGGCTACTATCTCAGTAAGCTCAGTTTAGTGCGTAATGTGAGCCCTTAAGTTTCTACTCGTTTTAGTTTCTGAAAACTTATCAGTTTGCTTAGTGAAAATTTGGTTAAGGCAGGTGCACAGTTTTACTGATCAGGGTGAAAAATCAGTCCTGATGTTTTCAAGACAAATGCAAGTGTGCTTCAGTTTAATATGTATGAAAATTATGATCATGAGCAAATAGTAAATCATCACACAAGGGTCTTTTTAATGTGGTTTGGAGATAACCAACTCCTACGTCCACTACCTGATTGAACAGGAAGCTATCCTCAAAACCCTGAGGATAGGTACTTGATTTTTACGTGCCAAGGGACACATGTAGCCAACTTTCTCTCTTAGGAACTGACCCCTGGGCGTTTTACAAGTCTCAGTCCTTCCTACCAACCAACTCACAACCTGAGGGGTTTGGTATTTCACGTTTTCCAACAATTGTGTATTGATCCCTCTATCAAATCAGATCTAAGGATGGGATCAACACTCTAAGCAAAATACAGAAGAGATTCCTACTACAACACTAGGGAAATTTAAAGTTTCAGAGTGTTGTTCAAAGTATGCTTTGTGTGCTTGGAATCTTGAGAGATTTCTCTTGGAAATTTCCCGTTAGCCTTGAATGGGAGCAAGCCATTCTGTATTTATAGGGAGGTTTGAAATAGATCCATTGGAGGAGATCCGTTTCAAACCTTCCTATTTTAGGTAGGTGCAGGTACTGGGTGTCCTTGTCTGACAGAGACCATACCTAGTATGGCAAAGTTTCTGATACCCCGCCTGCACCTCTGAGAAGCATTAAATGTGCTCAGTCTCCATACATACGTGTCACCTTCTTACTGGTCACTTGTTCAACGGCAAGTTTGTCGGCATTGACTTTGCTGATCCTTGTACATTTATAACTCTGAGTCCCTCATTCTTTACTCTGCATAAATGTTTGTCTTATGTTGGAGACTCTGACATTCTTTCTGCTTCATCAGACTTCCATTCACACGTGTAACCTTTGGGTCTCAGGACTTACAAGTATCAGATTAACTGATACTAGGCCCGAGTCAGGACTTATGAACATCAGTAAGAAGTTCAGCCTGATCAAGGTTACACTGTGTCTTCACTGATAGAGACTTCCTTGAGCATACTTAGTCTACTCAGTTCTGTCAGTGTCAGTGGTCTTCTTCAGGATGGCTTCTAGGCATCTTCAGGACTCTTTCTAGTTTTTTTCAGGTTGCAGCTTCAGGTTGATCATCTTCAGGACGATCATACCATCTTTTGGATTGGAGATGCTTCAGATTTTAGACTTCTGGGACGCCACCATCAGTCTTCAATATTCAACACGTTCCCCCTAAACTGAATACATGTGAATAGAAAAATCTATTCTAACCTATCTATCCTGAGCCTATCATCCTGATGAACTATACTTAGGTAAATTCATCAAGGTGTTTTGGGATCTAATCAAAACACTCAGATTGTCCCAACACAGAGGAACTCTTAGCGACCAAACAAGTTTCAGAAGAACTGCTCTAAAAATTAGCAAAATAAACGTTGTCTCTCATGACACCTGTCATAAGAACCTGTAGTGTAGATTTGTCTTTCACAAGGTATATATTCGAGGTAAATTCTACACTAAATCCACGGTCACAAAACTGACTGACAGATAGCAGGTTATGCCTAAGACTCTCTACATAGGATACATTAAGCACTTTAATAAAAACAACAACAAGAGTACCAAACCCTCTAGTGAAACCCTTATAGTTGTCACCAAAGGTAACCTGCGGGCCATCCTGAGCTACATAGTCCTGAAGGAGATCACGAAATTCGGTCATGTGCCCGGAACAGCCTGAATCCAGGTACCAATCCTTCTTCAGATCCTCACTCTTCTTCTTGTAGCCCGAAGAGACCTGAAAAGAATCAGGCCGAAGGTACCCATCTAGTATTGGGTCCTACAATGTCAGCCATACCCTTCGGGATCCAGATTTGTTTAACAATTCTGATGGCATCAGAAGTGTAAACCTGTTTCCCTGAAACATCAACATACACTGTTCTCTTCTTTCTAGGTGCCTTGGAAGTTGAGGGTGTATGGGTGTCAGCCTGATGTTCAGGAGCCCTGGATTTCTTCTTGGGGACGGGCCTCAGGTTCCTCCTAGACCTGGGTGCATTGGGCTGAGGTCTATCCTGAGAAGGAGTTGCTTGAGCCTGACCTCTAGGCACACGAGGTTAGGTCTCTGTTGCCCTTCAGGGGCAATCTAGTGGGTCCCTCTCCTAGGAGGATTGGGACGTCCCTGATGGGCCCTGTGCCCTGCCTGAGGCTTCTGAACCTCAGTATCCCTTGGCCTTGCATGAGGCCTCCTCTAGCCTGAATTCCTTCCATTCTGAGTATTCTGAGGCTTAACCTGAGAAGTACTTGAGGCGGAGTTCCTTGCAGCCTGAGGGTTCCTAGGCTGAGCCTTAGGGTTCCCTTGGTCTGTCTTCCTCGACTCCTGGTGAGGAACCTTGGCCTTTCCCTTTGGTTATGACCTTAGTCCCTCAGCCTGTTGCCTGACAGGTTCAGTGGCCACTTTCTCCTTCCCTTTGCCTTTGTCCTGGTGAGCAACACTTGCGCCCTTGTCACCAGTTTGGGCAGGGACAAACACCTTCTTCTGAGAGTTGCTCCCTGAAGCAGCTCATTTTTTCTTGCCCTTAGGGTTCTTAGAGCTATCATAGCCCAACCCTACTTTGGCACCATCGGTATGCTGAGAGATCATTGTTCACTCATCAACCACTTGGGTAGATTTGTGTAACTTCTCCAGCTTTTCCTCAAGGTGCACATTGTGTTTTTTCAGGGCCTCAATTTCAGTGGTGTATTGAAGCACCAGCTGTTGATCAGCAGCCTCTATTGAGGTTTGTTCAAGGCATCGAGCAGTTTGTTCAGCACTAAGGCGAGCTTGCCACTCAGCCTCGAACATCCCCCTGAGAGTTATCCGCTCAATCTCTCGTTGTTCCTAAACTAGGAACCGATCAGTGTCACGAGTCTCGATCAGAGAGGAAATGACAGTATTGAGTCTTTCAACCACTAGCAACTCTTCCTGAAGGTTTACTAACCTCAGTGCTTCCTCAATATCCCTCAATCTGAGAGACTCAGTGAGACGATCATTCTTACCAGTAAGACTTGCATTCACATCCACTGTGTGAGTATGAGTCTCCTGCAGCCTTGAAAAATCAACCATCAATTGCTCTAGGGCGAGTTGATAGTCGATGTCTCTTGCTGAGTCTGAGCTAAGCTCAAGTGCGTGATCAGGAGAAGAGGTAGAAGAACATACCTCATCATCTGCCATCACGCCGAGATCATCATACTCCTTATCGGAGAAGAGTTCAGGGGATCGGCGTTCTGGGCCATCAGAATCTGAGGAGTCCTCAGCAATCATAGCTCTCTGATCTGATGCCCTGAGATCTCTCTAGGCTCTCCGATCTTCTCTCTCCTAAGCGCTGAGCTTCGGGCAGTCATACTGATAGTGCCCAGTGTTCTTGCAGTGATAGCACTGATCTACATCACTCACAGCAGACTTGTCAGTATAACGCTTACCACCTGAGTCCCTCCTGCTCCCTGATGATCTTTCAGGCTTGGTGCTGGATCTTCTGGGCTCAGCATCATCTCTCCTCCTGGAGCTCTTTTCTTCTCTCCTGCGCTCTGGCTCTTCACGCTCCCTCCCGGAGTCAGAACCCCTTCTTTCTTCCCTTCAAGAGCTCGACCTCCTGGTGCTGGAGTACCTATGATCCCGAGAGTCTGTATAAAACTTCTTATACCAGCCGAAATGAGATTTCAACTTCTCAAATCTCTAGGCTATCAGGCTGTACTCCAAGGCTAGCTCGTCCCTGTTGTTGGGGAATTAAATGCGGATATATTCGGGATATACGCTAGATACAAATCTAAGCTCACAATTAATTGTTGTGTATACTGTAAAGCAAACTTTTATTGGGCTTTTATGGTTTATATTCGACTTCCTTATTATCTGAAATAAAGAGTTTTTCACATTATTGCTTTCTCATTAATGCTTGTATGTCTACTTATCTTATATTGTAGATAATGTGGAGGGTTTGTAGTCACACAGAAGATAACATTGTCGGTTCCTTATAAGATATAAATAATATTCACAACTGAGATAGTGTTAGACATAACTATTGGTTTAAGTTGTGGTATGAACTTGTCAGTGGCCTGTCTTAGCCATTAGTTTATACTAATGCGCTTTGTCGTATTGAATGGATCACATATAAGACATGTTCTTCTATTCTCACTGTAATGAAGAACTAAAGGTCTTGGTGACTCTTATAAGTCTTAACTATAAGTGCGACATTTAGATGTGTGGGGCGCTTGTGCACTACTTTGATTTACCATGGGTGAGAATCTTGTTAGAATCTTCAAACTACGTACTTTGGGTAGTGACATCGCTCGCATGATGTCTATTTATCGGCATTAGGGCACCGTGTCCTGGTGATCCAGGTTGATGATGTCCCCTTGAGAAAACTTATAAAGGATTGTCATATTAAACCCTGCAGGTGGATTTAATCCGTACGACAACGAGGTTAAGTTGGTACTACTCAAGGAAAATAGATATTAATTACTTAGAGCAGTGAGAAGCTTTAATAATTAATGGATATGCGATATCTTTAACACGGGGAATTATAGAGTCTAATAGAAGCCCAAATTCGGTTCGGGATAGGACGGGAGTACAACATTAATTTTCTAATGGAATGAATTAATGTTTCGGACCAAATAATGTTCTGGGCTGAACATAAGTATATTTGGATTCGTAAGAAGCCCAAACCCTATACCTTCTATTGATCCCTAGTCTTGCCCATTTAACCAAAGGAGCCCTAATATAAATAGGCCTCAATTTCGGCCAGAAACCCTAAGTCAAATATTATTCACGCAGTAGAAAAGTGTGAGGGTTTTCTGGTGAGACGAAATCAGAATGCAGAATTCGCTCCACGTTTGATAAGCTTACCGTCCACCCGGTGTTCGAACGAGGTTGGGAGACAGACTAGAAGATCTCTAGTGGAATCTACGTCTCGGTCAACAAGGGTAACGATTCTGTTCTTTATCTCTTTTGTTTATCTGTTTCATATACGTTTGATAATCCAACAACGATTATGGGAACGGATCGCCTTCATCGGCAGGATCCTACATTAATATCATGATTTAAACATAATTAAATCAAATAATTGTATACCTAACAATAGGTTTTGCATGCAAAACATATGAACATATAATATCACGTAAAGCCCTAAACATGCGGAACTAAGGGATTTAGTGAATTATACCTCTTGGAGAAAAGGCAGTTTCTAAGACAAAAGGTGTTTATGGTTGAGCTGCTTTCGCAAGACTGTTGAGATCAAAGGTGTCCTTTGAGATCCTTTACTTGAAGAGTAGTGTCAACAATGAACTTGGAGGCGTCCTTCTTGAGACCCTCAATTTGACAAACCCAAAAACCTTCTCAAGTATTCCCTTGTCCTTATTCGTACACCCGGTGGGAGGCCACACGATCACAACACAAGGATATATAATTTTGATGCCTAATATAATGTGATTTTCGAATATCACTATTCAAGAAGTAATCAATATGAAGTCCTGTATCATCTCATATTTATAATGAGAATACAAGATCTTGAATATCAAATATTTCAAATCTTGATTATCATGAATATCAAATATTGTAATCTTGATAATCTTGAATATCAAATATTCAATTCTTGATATTCTTAATCATACAAGAATTTTTGAAAATATCCTACATATATTAATTCGATGAGTTCTTGATTTTATTAGATATTCTTGTATTCAAGATACATATCTATTTTTCATAAAATCTCTCATTAATATTTATGCATTAATTTTCAAAAAATACAAACTAATTTGGGCCCAAAATATTTCTTTTATTTTAATCACCTTATTCATTGTTGGACATTTAATTGGGCTACTTAAGGGGCCTTTCGAAAAATTAAGATTGGACCTCCTAATGGACCTTGAATTCTAACATTGAGCCCAATGTCATTCAACCCATTAACATTAATCTCACTCCACTATAGGCTCCCGGTCAATCTTTCTTAACCCATATTACAATCATATGGCTCCCGGTCATTATTTCCCGTGTTTAAGATTCTCTTGTCCGTTAATTAATCAAGATACTGAACGCTTTAATTAATTTAACATCTTAACCTTGGAGTAAGGACAGCTCTTCTTTATCATCATACCAGAAACAAATTCCACTTGCAAGATTTAGTATGATGAACATTTAGAGCCCACCAAGGGGACTAATCATGCAAGACTCTCCAAGCACACGTTCCTCTGTATTAAATCTTAGCAACAGTCATGTTCTCAATGGCGTCACCCAAGATGCAAAATATTGAGTCTTATTGACTTTCTACCCATAACAAAATAAAGTGCCACGCACAGATCACACATAGTCCTATTTAAGGGACAGAGGTTTAGAAATAAACGACCACTAAGGTCTAATTCTTCATCCCATAAATCAGTACGGAAGAATTACCTCTCTGTAGGTCCTCTTCAATGCATCATCAAGCACTAGTGCAATCCCTTGGTCAAGATAAGCCAATCTGGGAACTACAAATCAACTGTTCACCAATGGGGTGTTCAAATCCCATCTAGGTTGTGAATTTAGTACTTGTTTCAAGAAACTGATAATGTGATCTAGCTGTGAGTTATCCGGGGATCACCACATTTATCTATAGTGTAACTTGTACTATTACATGAACGGTTTGCAATAAATAAATAACATTCATATTTATCTAAAGCACAGTGATAAAAGATTTACTTCAGTTAAAGCTCAAAGATTCAGTTTAGTTATACAAAGCAAAAGCATACTTTCTAGTATAACCCTTACAATCTCCCACTTATACTCAAAGTCTGCTTTTAAGTATATTACAACATATCTATGTGCTACACATGTCCTAATAATTTCTCCCACTTATACTCAAAGCAGATTGGCAACACACTTGACTCCCATTCCTCCCACATGTCTCTCGAACGTACATAGAGGCAAACGCTTTGTGAGAGGATTAACTAGGTCGTCTTCCGATGCGATCTTTGCCATATCTTCATCTCCTTTCTTAACGATTTCTCGTCTAAGATTGTATATCCTTAAATGTGTTTGTTGGCCTTGTGGACTCTTGGTTCCCTTGAATTTGCAACTGTGCTAGCATTACAATGCTAGAAAAATACAGAATTTTATCCAAGTCCACTTAGAAGATCTTGAGCCAAATCGATTCCTTCACTGCTCCATAGCAGTTACTTATTAGGCTTCCATGGTTGAATCAGTGATGCACACTTCACCATATCATGGCTCCTTCCCCAAATGAAACACGTTACCCAAGGTAGATCTATATGGAATTTATATCAGATTGGAAATCTGAGTCCGAATAACCAACGTGGATTAGACTATCTGACTGATAAACCAACATTCTATCTCAAGTTCGCTTGAGATATTTAAGAATGTTTTTAACAGCCTTCCAATGCATTTTCCCGGTGTTACTTTGATATCGTGCTACCATGCCTACGTGTCAAAGTAGATATCCGATCTCGTACACAGCATAGCATACATGAGGCTTCCAACTGCCGAAGCTTATGGGATGCCTTTTATGTAATCTATCTCTTCTTGTGTCTTCGGATACATCTCTTTTGATAGATGAATTCCATATCTAAAACGTACAAAACCTTTCTTGGAATTCTGCATGCTGAACCGTTTCAAAACAGTGTCTATGTATGAAGCTTGCGATAAGCCGATCATTTTTTTCTTGCGATCTCGAGTAATCTTGATCCCTAAGATATGACCAGCTTCCCCTAAGTCCTTCATATCAAACTGATTTGACAACCATACCCTCACGTCTGATAACACCACCACATTGTTTCCAATGAGCAAAATGTCATCTACGTATAGTATCAAGAATACCACGGCAGTTCCGACACACTTCTTGTACACACAACTCTCAAACTCATTTTGATCAAAACCATAAGATTTTATTACTTGATCAAAATATTGATTCCAAGCTCGCGATGCTTGCTTAAGTCCGTAGATAGACCTCTTAAGCTTGCATACAAGGTGCTCTTGGCCCTTTTCAATAAAGCCTTTAGGTTGATGCATATAGATTTCTTCTTTAAGACTTCCATTAAGGAAAGCTGTCTTGACATCCATTTGCATAGACCCCATCTCGGCTTTCATTGTTGTTTGCCAAGAATCTGCATCCTTGTCTTGGAGTGCTTTATCGTATGTCCATGGGTCTAATTCATGTTCCCGGGGACCAAGTCAGACGACTCTCCCACGAACATGAATCTCTCGGGTTGTCTCATAACCCTCGCACTACGACGAGGCTCCGGTTGTGTTGGTGTGTCGCATGGTACATCAACTTGTACCTTTGGTATATGATTAGACCCTTTTATTTCATCTAAGGTAATCTCACTTTTGGGTTTTCTATTGTTCACATAGTCTTCTTCCAAGAACTTAGAATGCGTACTAATTACGATTCTTTGGTCCTTAGGACTATAGAACATACCCCCTTTCGTTCCTCTAGGGTATCCTACAAACAACCTCAATTCCGAACGTGGATCCAATTTTCCTGCTTCCTTATCCAACACATATGTTGGACACCCCCAAATCCTTATGTGTCTCAAACTAGGCTTACGATCGGTCCACAATTCTGTGGGAATTTTAGGAACCGATTTGGATGGCACCAAGTTTAGAATGTGAGCCGCTGTTTCTAAGGCATAGCCCCAAAATGACTTGGGTAACTCCGAATAACTCATCATGGATCTGATCATTTCTAAAAGAGTTCTATTTCTTCGTTCCGGAACCCCATTTTGTTGAGGGGTACCGGGTGCGGTCAATTGGGATACAATCCCTTCACTTGACAAGTAGGTCAAAAATTCATTGCTGGGGTATTCGCCCCCACGATCCGATCATAGGAACTTGATACTCTTTCCCCTATGTTTCTAGGCCTCAACTTTGAACACTTTGAATTTATCAAAGGTTTCCAATTTGCGCTGCATAAGGTATCCTGAATTTCTTCCTCAGCTTCGTCCTGTAGATCAGACTTGGACTCAGCGTCATTGGAGACAGTCCACTTCCTGCCTCTGTTGTCCTCCACATTTTCATCCTGGAGCTCCCCCTCCTGAGTCTCCAATCCCTTCCCATCCTTTCCTTCTTCATCCTCTCCTCCATCAGAACTACCGTGCCCCTTAACCATTTCCTCAGCACCTTCTTGCTCCGCCTGAGCACCTCCACTTGTCTCTGCCTGAGCCTCTTCTTCACCTATTGTATGGATCACGTCCATCACAACAGCATCGGGATCCACAGTTACCCTGAGCTCTTCTTCAACAGCCGGTTCTTCCTGGCTCTGAGTCACCTCCTCCTGAGGCATCTTCTCAGTGCCTGAAGCGGCTGTTGGTTCAGTAGATGGAGCATCCACTGGTGCTACTGAAGTCAGTGGGGTAGCAGCAGTGGTGACACGAGCATACCTGAGTTCTGGCTGGTCAGACTCGGTGTCAGAAGGCTCATCCCTG